>JBBPUG010000110.1:0-45911 GCA_038094535.1 Tubosaeta aff. alveolata
AAGCTTGCTAGGAGAGACGCTGTGGTACCTCTTCATGAGCGTCCGCCTCTCTTGGGTTTAGTCGGACACTCTCTTGAGTACACTTTCTGTTACCTACATCTCCTCGGGTGCACCTCGCGTTACACAGAGAAAGCATTGACATTGTTTGCACAGAAGAGGCAAGATGCTGAGGCATGGGCAAAGGCCAAAAAAGATAAACTTGCAGAAAAGGCAAGAGTTGAACAGGAAGCCATGGACCGGCAGGCCCATTAGGCCATGGATCTTTTGATCAGGTTCACTGGTAGCCTGAAAGGGAAGCACAAGATTGACCTTGAAGATATCATGTCGCTCCTTTGCCTCCCACTCAGTGGAACTGCTTCTGACCTCATTAAATCTATCAAGAAAACACTGATTCACACAGCCACCAAGCGTTGGCATGATCCCCGATATGCCAGGTTGTACAACTTGTACAACTTCAAGGACAGCCTCCCAGATAGTGCCGAATCCATCCCCCAAGTTCCAGGTATGTTCCCAACTGTCTATTGGCTTTTAGGTACTATCATTCACTGCAAAGCATTCTTACTCACTGCCCTCCTCATCCCACTTGGTGAATACCCAACACAGCCATGTGGGACGTCTGCCATTTATACCAACAACCAACATTCCTTACCCCACACTGAGTGCTCCCACTTCACACATTCCCATTGATCCTTGTCTATTGCATATACCATAACCCAGAAGCACATAGTATACCTAATCCTGGAAATACCTGTAGTTTACATGCTGCGATCTGTCATTGCTATACCCATCTCAAACATGTCATGTCACTGAAGCGGAGATTGAATAGCCAAGTGTGACCAAACATGACAGAACTTGTCATTACACTACCCATTCACACTCTATGCGCCAGCATCATGCCAAGTGATCAATACAGCACTGGAAAAATGTGCATTGGTACTAAGTTTGTGGGATAGGTTGTATCACATCTGTGTGTGCAATAACTAAGTGAAAAGCTGAGGAGTTAATGTTGCTATAGATTAAATACTTCAAAGCTTGTCACATCTGTACCCATGATAGTAAAACCAACACATAAATAAGCCACAGAAGAAACCTTGCAAGAAAGGAAATTAAACAAAAACATCTACAAATGGTATACACCACTGCAGCAACAATCTATGCTATAATGCAAGCAGAAGAATGCCTACCATCTCACCACCGGTCCCTTCCATTACTATTGCCATAGTTATCATGTCCCCCACCTCCATATCGCGAGCCGCCGCCGCCGCCGCCGCCACCTCGCCCACGGCTTCCACCATAGCGGCCTACAAAAAAAATTGAATATAAAAGATAAACACAGCAAACATTACGCACTTCGACCTCCACCCCCACTATACATTGCCATCTCCTCTAACTGAGGAGGTACATGAGCCTTTGCTTCTCGCAAGATACCAATAAGTTCCCTAGCAGACTTTGAATTGTCGGTGGTGAAATATGTGTAGGAGGTGCCCTTCATCCCCGCACGCTATCAATACGTTAGTGTCGAATTATAAGGTAAATTACAAGACGGAGCCTACCCCCGTACGACCAATGCGGTGAATGTAATCTTCGCAATTGTTCGGAAAATCATAGTTCTGCAAGAAAATGAAATTAGTCAATATACAAGACAAGGCGCGAAGAACCTACGATAACGTAGCCAACATCCTTCACATCTTGATGCCAGCCACAGGATCAAATCGTCGACGGAAGAAACGAGCAAAGACACGGGAAAGACCAATCGAATGGGCATGAAGCACATACAACATCAATAAATACACAACAAAAAGAATACAAGCGCTTCTGCGGACAGGTCGGTCCAAACCTTGCATGTTGCTCGCGTTCGCACGCACATGTACCGGTCAGAGCGCTTGGATCAAAGAAAAGAAACGTACCTAGACCACGCGAAGCAACGTCCGTGGCGATCAAAATCGGCGAACGGCCTGCTTTGAATTCCCCAAGAACCCAATCACGTTCACGCCTTAACAAGGTGAGTTGATTTGATCGCTCAAAAGGCGGGCACCACTCACTGTTCTTTGTCCCCATGTATTGCCAACGCGGGCCAACCATCCTGCCTCAAGTACTTGGTGATGTCGTCTGCGACCCTTTTGGTGCCTACGAAGATCAAGACTTTTGCGTTTTCCGAACTGATTTGATCCAAGTGCTTGATCAATTTGCCGCGTTTCTCAAAATCACTGCAGACCTCGACGATCTGCTGAATGTTGTGATTAGCCGTCAATTCCATGGAACCGATGTTAACTTGGATCATATCCTTCAAGAAGTCCTGCGAAATTTCTTTCAGCTTCAACACGCAACACCGCCACAAAACGAACTCACGTTTGCCAACTTTTGCACATCTTTGGGCCACGTCGCACTGAACATCAAGGTTTGACGATCTGGACGAATTTGAGACACGATTTTCCTGATCTGGGGCTCAAAACCCATGTCAAGCATCCGATCGGCCTCGTCCATCACCAGATAGGTGATGCGCCGAAGATTCGTTTTTTGAGTCTCGAGCATATCAATAAGGCGACCAGGAGTTGCGATCACAATTTCGACTCCACGTTGCAAATCACGAATCTGAGGTCCCTTGGGGGCCCCTCCGTAAATAGCAGTGTTGCGAATGCGTGAACTCGCACTAAAATAGCTGTTATAGGCAAACGTGACACAGCAATTTCCACGTGACATACCCAAATTTTGTACATTCTTGTTGGATCTGTACTGCCAGTTCGCGGGTAGGAGCCAGCACAAGGGCGATGGGCCCATCACCTGGGGCCAACAAAGGTTGACTACAAAGATAAGTGAATGTCAACAACGGAACTTCGTATACTCACGCATTGATGTGGAGCATGGCCGGAAGAGCAAAGGAGATGGTCTTCCCACTTCCAGTCTGCGCAATTGCAACGACATCTCTACCACTCAACGCCATTGGCCACGCCTGACACTGGATTGGGGTTGGACTGGTGAAGCCTTGAGCACGAATAGAAGCCATAATGTACTCTGGGAAACCGGCTTCGTCGAAGGCGCGCACTGGTCTCGGAACACCACGCCCTTGAACCTGCAAAACAGTCAGTAAAACTCCCCGCAAAACTTGATGACTCTACCTTGATGTCCTTGCTTCGCCTGAACTCTTCGACCTCCCGCTCACTAAGAGCTGAAATCCGTTTATCTTCCACGTAGAAGTTCTTCTCGAAGCGCTCCAGTTTTTGTGAAGACCAGTCGATAGAGCGTAGACCGCCTCCTAGATTGCCCATCCTATCATCATAACCCCCCCAGTTGCCACCATTAGAGCCATACCCGCCACTATACCCACCACCGTACCCGCCACCATAACTACTATAGCCGTTGCTGTGACTCTGAAGGTCTTAAATAAATGGATTGTCAGGGAAACAGAACCTACTACACACCATTTTAAACTGATTCTGGATAATGAATAAGTGGCAAGGGTTGGGTGCAGAAACAAGAGTCGTGGTGCAAGTTGTGAGGCCTGACAGAGCCACTTGAAGAAAAACGAGCAAAAGAAACACAAACAAATTACATAATCAGCGCTGTGTGACTTCTGACTCGCACGTGTCGCGATGGTATAACAATCGTGAATCATACAGGAAATGGTAACATTTATACTACCTTCTAGGCATTGTAAGATAGTGCAGAGTCCGAAGGATTGTATGATATACAAATGGGATGAAATGTGACTTCACATAACCGTGCATGATTTACCTAGCCGGGCCGATTTCTTGCTTGCAGGGTCGTCCGGATGCCGCGCGAGCATCTGCTTCACAAGGTCTTGGAACACATCGTAAACATGCCAATTACGCTTGGCGGAGGTTTCATAGAAAGGCAGACTCCAACGTTCCACCAAAGACTGGATCGTGCCACGAGAAACCTCCCGTTCTTCGACTAAATCTAACTTGGTGCCGACGACAACGATTGGAATGGTCTAAACACCATCAAAATCAGTACATCCATTTTTGCAATAAAGCAGGGGGAGGAATTACGGTATCGCCGCCCTTCACACGATATATTTGCTGGCGAAGAGTATCCACCTCACGGAGGCTTCGCTCTTGAGTAAGGCTTCAAAGACCAATAAGCGACGCAATAGATCAGAAAATAAAAGCGATACCTAAAGACCAAAACAAAGCCTTGGCCGGACTTATCGAAACATGAGCGACACGGCGACTCGGTTAAGAGAGATTGTACCTTGATGTACAATTCTTTTAGTGCAGTGAATTGCTCGGCACCTGCAGTATCCAACACTTCCAACTGAGATAATAAGAGTAAGAACACGATCTCTACCGGATGTGGGATCTGGTTGGGGTAGAATACACACGAGCTCACCGAAGCCTTAGTCCCATCAACGTCAATTATACGCGTATAAGCTTCTATACTGGTGGTCAATAAGAGTGAGAGGCTAGTAGATTACTGCAACCTTCTATGGTCGGGTCATAGTTCTCGAGAAAGACATCTTGCACGAAGCGTACTGTCAAAGCTGACTTCCCTACCCCACCAGCTACGTCAAATGGGTTAGCTTTTCACACGCACAAAGCATTCAAGGTTCTCACCACCAAGAACAACAGCGTTATAGCGTCTCATGCCGGATGGTTTAGAAGGGCGAGTACGTATCAGATGGGTGAATAGATGAATGGCCAGGTGTGGGAAGGGTGTAGAACTGTAAGCAGTGTCATGCACGAATGTGGGCTTGATGTAGATACCCAATAAGCATATCATCGAAGTAGCTCAGACTCAAGAAGTGATACCCTAAATAGTCTCAAAAATTAAGCCCACTACGCCAGCTCAGAAAAAATCTTGTCCGACAAGGACAACTCGGAGACCGATGGAACGTCTGGTGCTACATACTAGTGATTAGTCTCGCAGCAGTTATTCAATGTGGCCAATGTGGTGAAGGCGTGTTTATCACGTGATTATTTACATATTACGTAATGAAACTACGCTTTCCACCCAATGAATGCTTCCACGCAATAATCCCTCTTCCTCTATAGCAATATGTATCGTCCACGCGTATTCTTTGATTTTTTAATTGACTCCGAACCTGCGGGGAGGTGCGATATCATTTCCACCAGCATATTTGGTTTCCTTATCTCGCTTTAGAGTTATCCTTGAATTGTTCAGCGATACAGTCCCAAAGACTGCAGAAAAGTGAGCTGTTTAGAATTCAATACACTACTTGGAGTTAACTGGACCGCAGTTTCCGAGCGTTATGTACCGGGGAGAAGGGTCTGTCTGTTGTCTCACAGCGCCCGCTATATTACAAGAACAGTGTCATTCATCGGTCTATTGAGAATTTTATGATTCAAGGCGGAGGTCTGTCCTTTGCAACAGTCGTATTCTGGTTCCTTATCATCGCCAGATTTCACAAAGCACAATGGCACGGGAGGAGAATCCATCTACGGAGGTCATTTTCCTGACGAAGATCTTTCCACGAACCTCGACTCGGAAGGGTGTGTATGAAGATGTTTCCAAACCCATGATCTTTGACCTCAGACACGATTTGATCTAGACTATTGTGCATGGCTAATAGAGGCCCTGATACCAATGGGTCGCAATTTTTTATTACGCTGCGGGAGTGTCGCCATTTGAATGGTCAGTTTCTCCGCTTCAGTTTCCCAATCTGCTCAAGTCCGTCAGGTAAACACGTTGTCTTTGGCAAGGTGATTAGAGGCTACGAAGATGTGGTTAAGAAGCTAGCACAAGTACCCGTAGATTCCAAGGATCGGCCACAAACACCGATCGTGATATCAAATTGTGGGGAGCTTGAACTGAGGAAGAGACCGGTGGCAGAACGTACGCTCGTTTTCCAATTCAGCATAAGCGTGTTTCACTGGTTTGTGCAGCGGAGAGTCCCAAGAACCTGAAGCGCCAGAATACCCGCTTATGGTCACGAAGCCCAGATGGCGAGCGTCGCAGAAAAAAGTCAAAAGGCAAGATTCTGAAACCGGAACTCCAGCCCGAACCTCGAGCTTCGGGATTACCTCGAGAGACTGAAGAAGAATACGATGCACGTCTGGAGCGTGAAGAAAATGAGCGAATGGCGAAAGCTAAGCTCGAGGAACTAGAGCGCATCCAGCAAACGTTTGGGAACTCAAATTCAAGCTCAACACAAGGAGTACGCTTCAAAGGTTTGTTAGTTACATAGCATCTTCGGTATGATATACTTAATATTTCCCCACTAGGCCGTGGACGCATGAAATTCGTTGATCCAGAGTTACACCGCCGCAGTAGTTGAAGGCACTCAGCGTGGTCTATGATATGGAGTCGTCCTTATGCACCTTTGAACTAGCAGTACCCCAAAATTAGAACTCACAACCATCCTTCAGAGTTGTAAAGCCCGCAGTGGATGTGTCTAAGATGTTTCGGCTACCTGGTCACTAGCGCTGTGCACTGCCGAAACTGTATCCTCCTTGGCATGCATTTGATCATCCGTTCCTCCAACACTAGATGCTTTGGCGCTGGCCGCATTCGCGAAACTAAATGATGGCCTTACGGTTGAGGTAGTATGGGCGCCAGAAGACCCCGAGGTAAGAACAATGGGGAGTGGAGGGGATGAGGTTTTAGTCGAGTGAGAGGGAGTTCGTTCCACAGCTTGCCGAGAATTTGTGCGTGACATTGAGTGCTGAGGAGCCCGGTCCTTAGAGAGCTCTAGGCGCACAGAAATCTCGCGGTCTTTTGAAGAAACATCGACTGGCCTAAAATATATATCAAAAAACACCCCACATTTTTGTTGGAATCTATTCACTTTGCAGCACCAAACGGATTGGACCTTGGGGGATTAGAAGCCAACTTGGGGGATGATAGTGGGGATGGGCTTGTGGAACCAGTCGAAGTACGAGGAAGTAACTCAAGCTTCTTTCGGCTGATTTGAGGAGTCGGAGGAGTAGAACTGTTTGCTACGGCATGGGTGATTAGATGCGACGAAGATAGATATTGGCATAGACACTCACGGGAAGTACCACTTGGTGCTCTCCGAGCGCGCCAGTCCCCTTCGTCGGGGGAATCCCGCACATGGCCTGACTCATATTTACCCTTGACGCTACCGAATTTGCCATAGGCAGATTCTTCAGGAGACGAGGGCTTGAATTTGCTTCCTATGGTCCAGTGTTCCTCTTTATCAGCCGTACCAGCCTGGCCTTCCGTAATAGAAAACCCTGAGCCCCTCCGACGAGTCGACGGTGCCTCAGGTTCAACTTTGGACAACGGCCGTGAAGATCTCCAATCCCTGGCTTCATCGGAAGCACTCGATTGAGGTGGTGCACGCTCTCCCAAATGTCCATCAAAACGACGTCGGGAGGACTCCCGAGAATCAGTAATGGATGGAAGGGGGGCATCCCTACGCCAATTCCCAGAAAACTTGGAATCATCCTCCGAGGAAGCGACACTAAAACCAGACCTTTCCTTGGCTAACATGGAATTCAGTCCACTTCTGAAGAAAACCCAGCATGGACTCACGGGGCTCGGCAACGCTTACCCGAACCGTGCGACCTGACAGAGTCTGAAAACTGAGATCAGCAGCGCACTAGTTGTTCATCTGAGATAACTTACGGTCCCTGACCTCGATAGTGCATCTTTCAACGCATCCAGCTCTGCAAATTCTACATAACCAAAGCCCTTGGGTTTGTCATCCCGATCTTTGATTATTTTGATAGATTTGGTCTATGTGTATTTTAAAACGGCAAGTGTTGATGAAACAGCCGACGAACCTCATGAGGGCTGAAAAAACTGGCCAACTCGCTTTCAGCGATATCAAAGGCAAGATTTCCGATGAATGCAGTGTAAGGCGGTTGGGATGGTAATGGAACGTCTTCCCTTACGGAAGAGAACGGACGATCGGCTGAATAAAAGTGGGAATCAGCGGGATGACAATAGATTCCCTTGCAAACGTACGTCGGGAGGTTGCAAAGTCATCACGCCTACCGAAGCGATCACTATGGCGTGGTACTCTGTCTTCGTCCGTTTTAATCGATGCTAGAAAAAGTTAACGAGACCGGAGAGTAGGTGCAAGAATCCTTACGGGCTGTAGGAAGAGAATCCATCTCATCGGCCCAGGAGCCATGGGCTATTTGCGAGATCAACGAGAGAACCAGCAAGCATACAAAATTTTATGCATACCAGGGTCGCCAAGGAACTCGTTCAGAGACATTTTGGGTGCCTTGGATTTTTTGGGCGCTATTCAGCATAAGCAGCAAGATCAAACTGTGAAAGCAGAGCAAGCATACCCATGGTTGCAGACTCAAGACTTTTTGCTGATACTTTGTAGTGTACCGAGTTGTCGGCGTCTACTTCAAAAGCAGCGAGGGAAATTAGAGGCCCAGATATCCATTTTCCCACGTTTAAACTTTGTCATCAACTACATGATCCTCCTCGAGGTGAGGCAAAATACCACCGTGTTATCCACTACAGGCTGACACCAAGACAGTCTCACAACGTTATAATCCAAACGACCTTGGCAGACAAGGCCGTTAAGTAGGTTGATAATTTTACATCATCTCCGTTAATGATCAGTTTCAAGGCCGTCATCTCTCGATGTCCTATTCGTCGATTTCGACGGTGTCAGATTCCACTTGTCCACACCCGAGAAAAAGACTGTCGTACAACTTTCGATGAACATTCGTTGCTGGGATGAACTCGTAGCATACGGTGCACTCGAGGTGCTCCAACGCGAGTATGGTACTCTGGTCAAGGCACAAACAGAACCAGAATACCATATCAGTCTCGATATCGACCTTGAACAGCTTCCTGACGACGAGGGTACTTGTATTCAGTTTTAGTTGCAAACTGCACTCATTTGCCACAGCGAGCCGGGATGGCCTTATTAAATCGATCGCTCTCTTGAAGCGGAATGCACTTGCAGCTCCATTCGAATTGGCGTTTCATCAACAGAAGGAACTTGAAGGGCCGGGAAACGCTTCAGGAGATCTCATGCAAATCCACTATCGCGATGAAGAAGCTATATACATTCGGGCATCCCCGGATCGAGTGACAGTCATCTTCTCGACTGTTTTCAGAGAGGAAACCGACAGGATATTTGGTAAAGTGTTTCTTCAGGTGAGCTTGTGAAGTTAGATTCGCACAAGGTTTACATGATCTCGCAAACAGGAATTCGTTGACGCCCGACGTCAGCCTAGTATCCAAAATGCTCCCCAGGTGCTCTACACGAACCGTGACCCACCTCTTGAAATTCGCGACGTACCCGGTCTTCGCAACTCTGAAGACATTGGATATGTCACCTTTGTGCTCTTCCCCCGCCACTTTGCCAAACCCGAGATATCATACAACACAATCTCACATATCCAGTTGTTCCGTGATTATCTGCACTACCATATCAAATGTTCCAAGGCCTACATGCACTCCCGCATGCGTCATCGTGTGGCAGAGTTCCAGAAAATCCTTAATCGTGCTAAGACAGAGGTAGCAACTACGGAAAGAAAGACTGTCACGTAAGTTGATTCAGTAAGATTGTGTTGCTTGTGTCCTGATAGAATTGCAGTGGCAGAACACTAGTGGTCCGGTAGAAGTACAGTAGCGTAGCAGATTAATAGTAGTCGCATCACTTTCTCACGCCACGCTAATCAACCTACCGGCGTCGATGGACGTCGAGTGCGATTCCGCTCCTGTCGTGGCATCCGACGAACAGGCTTGTATACCGGATTCGATTCGCATAACCAGACAGGGAAAACTGCGTGATTGGGTCGAGAAGGCCCTCGTTTTTTTCGATGTGCGTGCCATTTGCTCGTCAGTCTTTAGAGGCATTCAACACAAGTGCAGAACCAACCTGACAGCCCCCTTGTCCTTTATTCTGCACCCGCGGATGTCTCCACTTCCACGATTGCACGTCTGGTCACTGTCGTTGAGATCATCAAGCGTGAGTACTTGAAAGGACGCGATGTATCCACGGGCGATGTTGCCGGTCTGCATCAGTATAATCAGCTCCTGTCTGAGGAGCAAGGGAAAGACAAGAGTGACGCGTTGCACCTCGCACTTGATGGTCATTCACAGTACGTGATACGTTGTTCTTGTAGGGCTGTTGATGCGAACTGTAGCAGCGTGAAGCAGTCATACAGGCCCCACATGAAGATCATCCTCTCTGTCAAGCCCATCGTGGCCAAACGAGAAACGTGAGTTGCACTCAGACATTCATACTGTGTACCGCACTCAGGACACATTAGACATCAGGCACCTATGATCCGTCGTATGTCCAAGGCAGCAAAGGCAAGGATGCGGAAACGTCTGAAGAAGCAAGGAGGCGCATAGTAGTTTTTGTGTCAAAAGTATACCTTAAAAGGTTATTTTATGACGTAATACTAGCATAGATTTATGATGAATTTTTGCGGCGTCCAAGTTGAGCAACTTTCCAAGCCGAACCGTAGTCCAAGTGAAGCCAAAAGTCCCAGCTACTACTAGACTGCTCTTCGTTTTATTTCGGCGAGCCTCAGCCTGGTCAAGTTTCTGTGTCCAGGAGCTGAATTGATTTGTTTCATTATCTTGCGTTATCGCAACTGCACCCATATTGCGCCTTTCCGCTTGGTCGAAACCTGCCGGTAGATCTCCGACCTTTTTTATAACGGCTTACTTGGCTGCGCGCATGCCTCGCCGCACCTCTGCACGCACGGTCACGTCCCCCGCGACTCCTCAAGCTCCCCCCGTTCACCCACAACCAGAGACCCCTTACGATGTTAACATTCATCAACTACGCCGCCATTGGAAGTGGGCCGCCTTTTCTCAATTCTTCTTCACGTTCAGCCCTCTTCTTGCCATGCCTGAGGTTACGCTCACCGTAAGTTCGTATTTCACCTCACATACTGGACACGTCACCACCTCCTTTGTCCATAGGACGTTGAAAACGATCTTGTCCACTCAACAAATCGGGTCTTGTCCCGCATTATGCAGCGTTTGCTCATAACCCTCACCCAGGATAGGAAGATAACGTGAGTTGCCCTATTCCCGCGCCATTTCCTTTTCCCCGACACCTCCACTGATCGCTGTGTCCAGGGCTGATAGCTGGCAGAATGTATTGCGGCGTCAGTATCAAAGGAGAGACCCAGCAGCCAGTCCCATCGGCCTCCCCACTCGTTCCCAGCATTTCATTGTCGAATCTTCTTGTGCGTCCACAGCGCCTTTGGGCGCCATATCCGAGGTGCTCCCCAGTGAAGCGGAACATGAAAATGAATCTTTGCAGCTCGACCAATCCACCGCTCCCCCTGCTGACAACCCCGATGATGTGGCCCCCGGCAAGGGTTCCACTGAAGACGAAGGGCACAATTCCGTTACCAAGATCGAGGAAGAGGAGGTCACATTGGAGGTGTTAGAGAAACAAATTGACTGGCTAGACCTCTCGATGCTGCCCAAGCTCGAATCTCTGCAAACTCTAGCAGAATGGCAGTTTCAGAACCCAAACAGGGTCCGGCAACAGATGAAGACAGATGACGAGCAAGCCGAGTGGGTATGTGCGAGTATAGCTCTTCCGTGTTTTCCCTCTGACAAGCTGTCCAAACTATAGCGGATTGAACCCATAGGATATGACGCTAAGCGGAATGCCTATTGGCTAGTTGGTGGTACGTATTAATCACATCTGGTTGATGACACCAACGTATATCATGGCTAGATGAACGGCTTTGGATCCAGCGAGAGCCACCCAGACCAAATCTCAAGCGGAAACGGAAACTAAGTGGAAATTCTAGAAATACCCCAAAGGGACATCGACAGTCCTCATCTGTGAAACGCCAGCGGGTCGATCTTAATTCGGAGACTGTTGGACAATCATCGGCGGCACGTCCCACTCGTGGCAAGACAAACTCTCGACTTACCACAAGCCCTAGAGGTACTCGTGCTGCAAAGACGCGGGCAAATCAGAGACTGGATGCCCAAGGTAGAGACATTGCCAAGTTCAAGGGCCAAATGGCCGCATCTCGTACGTTCACAATGTCCCGCAAACCTACTGGCATAAGGATTAGTGCTCGACTACGAGGCGCAGCCGTTCGAGACGATGAGTGGCAAGAGGTTCCCGACGAATGGCTGGCCGCGAACGATAGTACCAAGGACGCACCTTCTGGACGCTTGCCGGTTGGCAAGAAAAAGAGGAAGACAGGCTTGGAAAGCGAGGACACATCAATCAGCGAACTCACTGACCTCAGCGACGACGACAATGACGCGGCGGGGGCTGAGCTAGGTTTGCACGGGAGAAACTCGGTAGATGAGGATGAAACGAACCAGAAAAATGGGACAGACGAAATCGAAGATCCGCCCGATGAGGAGGCAGAGCTGACCAGCTCACTCGTTACACCACTTCTTCCAGATGATTTTGTGGAGTGGGAAACGGCCAGTATACCCAATATTTCGAACAGGCCATTGACTCACCCGCACTGCAGATTTGTGTGACCCTCGAAGAATGGGAAAGTATTGGACAACAGTTTGAGAAGGCAACCCACTATGCGGAAAAGGCCCTTCACAAAGTATTGTCACAGAGTATCGTGCCTATGGTTACCGTTGAACTTAGGGTATGGTGGTTCTTTTCCGAGTAAACATCACATTCACCGCCTCCCAGGAAACCGAGAAAAAACGGCGGATGGAGGATGCCGTCGTGCATCGCAAACGTTCCTCTAGGATTGCAATGAAGGAGATAGAAAAGGAGGAAGAACGCGCAGTGGTGAGAAAACGTATGGAGGATGACGAAAAAATGAGCCGAACACGAAGGCTAGAAGCTCGCCAGCAAAGAGAACAGGCGGGAAGGCTGAAGAGAGAAATTGTTCGAGAACAACGTCGGAAGGAGCACGAGTCTAAGGAACAGCAGTCGACTGAAGAAGCAGAATCAAAGTCTGGTTATTGTTTATATTTCAGGTTGGATATTCTGACTCGTTCTACAGGCCCAATGCATCCGTGGACCTTATGCAGAGAGATACGAGCTCTGACTTACTACCCCTCGGTCACAGCAAGACTCTTGTCACTCTGAACCCTGCCCCGACTAATGGTACGGGAAGTGGGTCTCGTAGTCCCGTCGAGAACTGGATAATGGATTGTGAGGTCTGTGGGAGAAAGGGCATTAATCAGGTGAGTCTTGAATCATGGGAATCAGTTCATTCCCGACGTCACGGCGTCTCAGGACGATGGTGTACCTCTGATGTGTTGTGGTACATGTGGGAAGTGGCAACATATTGTCTGCCATGACAAGCAAGATGTGATGGCTGGACGTCCGAAGCGCAACTGGGAAGCTGAGGATTTCATTTGTCGACAATGCTGTTCACTAAGTTCCGACGCTCCGTCAAGCCCTGCCAGCTTCATTCCATTCGGAGTAAACGGCAACAGAGGACAAGTTCACTCGCCCCATTACGTTTCATCATCAGACGACCGTAGAAGCTACTACCCAGATTCGTCGTCAAATGCAAGATACCCACGCGATCAGCCTGACGCCCAAGCAACCGTTCCTTCTCCTTCTGCCCAGTCTCCTCAAACCCGCTCTGCGGGTGTCACATTTGCACACTACCAACCCCAGCAAGGGGGGTTCTCGACCTCTCGACCAACTTACTCGATCCAGGATGTTTATTCGCCTCAACACACCCGGTACGCTATCATGCCTCATGCAGTCCCTGCCGGGACAGTATACCCATCTACTGTCCAGGTCAGCCTTTCGTTGACATCTCATGAACGGGTCTAATTCCTTTTTATCACAGGCAGTAACCCACTCCCCTACCCCAGTCCATGAACAATGGCCCCCTTCTTCGTACCCACGCACTTCCAATTCGTATCCATTAAATGGCGGATCGCCCATCCATGCACAAGACGTTCACCCATACTATAACGGACATGCCCACTCGTCATACTCTCATATACGAGGAACGACCAGTTCGACTGTGTTAGGGCAATACGGTGGACTGCGACATGTTCCATCGTATCAACATAGTAAATAGTTAACGGTGCCGCGTAAACCGTTGTAGTACAAGTTTTTGATTTATTACTTTCTCCTCCCCTGACGATGAAGTCAAGTGACACCAATACACATACAATGTAGAATATGGGTAATGTGGAATAGGGATAATCTATCGAAGCGTTTCATGCATTTTGAACGCAGGAGTTGTGAACGGAAATGGATCATCGTCCATGACACTCTCCCTATCCCGAGGAATCAGTATTGTGGCTGATCGACCGGTGGGGAACGAACGCACTCCAGGGGTCCAAGAATTTTTAGCCCGCGGATGTGAGTATCTTTACCACTCATATGGTTCGCTACAACGATGATTTGGAGTACGTATGCATGGACTGGCTTGCTGGAGAACGACAATCAAAGTTAGTCAACGACCGCTTTGTCGATCAAAACACGCACTAGGTTGATCCGTCTTCACTGAGTTCCGACGAGACATCAAAGGTAATCCAACCATCCGGTTTGTCGAGCGTCGCCACCCTGACGTCCTGGAGGTCACTCGGACCCGTTCCCGCGCGAATCGCCAAGGTCGACGGTGTGTAAGAGTCGTCTTGCGGCCAACTGAGATAAATGCTGAGTTTCTGAGGCACTGATCAGGTGTCGGGAACGCAGAAGGAAGATTGGGACGACCTGAACCGCGACTTTGCGCGGAAATTCGATCGTGATAAAGTGTGGTTGGGGGCCGTCCGAACTAGTTCAAACGTTGCTCAGAGAGATGCATAGCGTGACGACATCAGCATGACTGACTGCCAAAAGGTGTCGGGATCGCCGTCCCTCAGGCACTCTGCGCCAAACCCGAATTTATAAGATGAGACGGACCATTTGGCGATGCGACCAATGTCGGGCCATGGCAAGATGGGCGGTATTCGCGCTAGAGTTCGAATTCAGCCTAACTGGAGCGTGATCGTTCTAGAAACCAAACTTTGATGCATTATCGGGAGTCCGTCCTTGGGTACATTGGCCACCGCAGACGGTGTGGGGTTGGCGGCATTTGAGGCGTCGTTGCGTGGGGTACTAGAGGGTGTAGACGTGGCCATGCTAGTTAGGGTCGAAGGTCTCCCAAGTTATTGATCGGACTTGGCCGACTCCGGATGAATGGACGACACGAGCTGGCCGAGATTGGCGCACATCGACGATTACCCTCGCTATGGCCGGCAAATGATACTAGACAACTTTGGCCTACAAGGTTTGTATTTGCTGTCTTTCAGCGTCCGAGTGTTCAAACTTTCCTAGGTCAGATCAAACTGCAACGCGCATCGGTCGCGGTAGTTGGTGCAGGGGGTCTGGGATGTCCTGCACTTCAGTACCTTGCCGCTGCCGGCGTTGGCATGTATTTCCTCTTCGTCGCACTCTTGTCTTATTTCTCAGTCGAATTCAGGACGCATAGGGATTATTGATCATGACAAAGTCGAGCTCTCCAACATCCAGAGACAGGTGCTGCACAATGAGGAAACGATAGGCATGCCCAAAGTACTGTCTGCGGAAGCCGCTATCAAAAAGTGAGTAGCCGCTAATACTTTTGCTCCTTCACTCGAGACGCGATCACAGAATCAACTCAACCATCCAAGTGGACTCTATCAGCGAAGCAATCAACTCGTCCAATGCGCTCACGCTCTTACGGCCATACGACATCATTCTAGACTGTACAGACAATGTCCCAACCAGATACCTCTTGTCCGACACCGCCGTTCGACTCGGGCGACCCCTCGTCAGCGGTGCTGCCCAAAAGTATGAAGGCCAGCTCTGCATTTATAACCTCGGTGGTTCCGGACCCTGTTATCGTTGCATATTTCCCAAACCGCCTTCCCCCGAGATGTCAGGGAGCTGCGAAGAGCTGGGTATCTTGGGTGCCGTGACCGGTATCATCGGCGTCATGCAAGCGTTGGAGACTATCAAAATCCTGGTTGGTCTGCATGGTGCGTATGGTGCCTCTAATGTTCATTACTCTGGGACACGTCATTGGCGATAGATGGTAATGCCTCCCTGACGCTGTTTTCCGCTTTGTCCATGCCGCCATTCCGGAGCATCAAACTCAGGGCGAAGAAGCCGACCTGTGTTGCCTGTGGGGTGGAAGGGCAAAAAATGGGTGCCATCCATGAAACTGATTATATCGCGTTCTGCGGGGGACCCCGCCCTGATTGGCAGGCAAGAGGTTTAATGCCAGGAAAGGCCAGGGACCGCATTTCCGCTCAAGTAAGCCACTGGGCTCTACGCAATGCACAATGCCTCACCCAGCTTTAGGAATTACAAGAAAGATTGAAATCACAGGATCAATGCACGTTGCTTGATGTTCGCCCCAAGACCGAGTTTGGCATATGCCATCTACCAGGTTCACTAAGTAAATCATTCCATTACCTTTCGCGCGTTATTCACCAAGTATAGGCATTCCACTATCACAACTGCTAGTGAATCCGTCTGCTCACATACCGCCCGATGTCACATCTAAGATCGTTGTGTTGTGTCGACTGGGAAATGATTCACAAATTGCAGCACAGGCACTTCGCGAAGATAACCCATCATTCGATATCAAGGATGTTATCGGAGGTCTACGTGCATGGGCAAAAGATGTAGACCCGCAGTTTCCAGTCTACTAAGAGAACAATACATTGAACTTGGCAAAAGCACAACATAAATCATGTCGTATAATACAGTCCGTCTAGGGTCAAAGGGAATTTTATTTCTCTAGAACCACCGTTGAACGACTTGTGACACGCATATAAAATTGTGCACACTTACTCATGCCGACTTTGAACCACTTGGGTATCTTCTTCTGCATAGTGCTTGGCGTCCCAGAGCTCGACGACGTTCCCGACCTTGCTGCTGCGGGTTCCTCGAAACTGGGTGGCTTTGGTAGGTCTGTTGCTTGAGCAGTGATTGTGGACAACAATGGCGCTGGCACATCACTCTCTAGTTTCAGTCTGTCAATATACAAGTCACTCGACCGAGCTCGAGACAAACTGTTGAGAGCCTCGTCCTCAAAGCGGAGCAGGAGCACTGAGGACGGTGCCAGGTGCAGCTCGGCTAGCGTTAAATTCCTGACTTGTGGATCTGACACTTTGAGATCACGTTTCGGTGGGGACTGGTCTACAAAACACCGTTAGAAAATTATTATGAGAGTGATCGAGCGGACACACATAGTATAAACTTGATTGGCTTCACATCTTCACGGAGTGAGGCATAGACAAAGGCATACACAGAACGGATCTTGTCTGTCGACGGAAACGTCCTCTCTAGCTGAGTACGGTCGCTGAATCGGACACGGACGGTAGTCTGCATGGATATCAGCTTCGTCAACTAACAAGGCGAAAACTAACGTTTGGCCATCGGTCTCTTTTCGCTTTCTCGGCCGCTTCCCTGGTAGCTCGCAGTTGTAACGGCGCATTGACCAGAGCTTGGGTGCGGGCGGCTAAGCTGGCTTGTGCTGCCGCGAGATCGGCCACAGTGGGAGTAAAGTACGAGTCTGGTAACTCTCCTACTTCAAACCGATGAGTGGACGAGACAAGATCCAGGACTCGTAGACGCACATGGAGAACCACTGGAAGAGGTGGGCGCCTTGTATACCTTGAACTCTGACAGTGGAGAGGCAAGAGGAATGGGATCCCCAGAGGACGGAATGCGGGGGGTATCAGACATGGAAACAAACTGTTCTGTAAATAGAGCTATGGGACAGCATATCAACACGATTCAATTGCTACGAAAGACCACACGCACAGGTGGGTTCGCTTTCTGGAGTCGACCAATAAAGCACTGAATGTCTACCTGCTGCGGAAGTGAGTGCCAGAAACGAACTTGAATGAGAGAAAGTCAGGAATATTCAAGTTGTCTCAGCCCACGAGCCTCAGGATGCGCCGGCAAGCACATCTTTTGGAATAAGGCCCGTGTGTCGAACGCAAATTACATGAGTGCATCATCTGCGCCGAGAGAGAAACAAGTGGAGTAGATACTCACGAAGCGAACACGTTCTTGTGGTCTAAGCAAGGTGGTGAGGATAGGCGAGTGAGGGGAGATTAGTGGTTGTTTATGTCTATTTCAACCAACACTCTATTTGGCAAAGTAATCCTAAGTAGTGCATGTAACCTACGTCTAGTCAAATCAGTACCTACTGCTTATCCTTGAATATTTTCTCTATGGCTGCACTAGAGTACGATTTAGGACGCTCGAGTGCTAAACAAATAAGCTCGTCAATGTCATTCAGATCACAGAAGCTAATCACTCACGTGCACCAAGGGCCCGATCCCAGATGAGCTGTGCCGCAACGCCGAACGCCCTCGAAACTCCAAACAACACCGTGTAGAAATTCATTTGCGTTAAACCATAGTAGCTTAGTAGCACACCCGAGTGAGCATCAACATTCGGCCACGGGTTCTTGGCCTTTCCAGCCTGGAAAGATAATCAATTAAAGCAGACAACACAGCAAAGAAGCGACGAACCTCCAATAGGATACTAGGTACAATGTTGTATACCTGCCCAACCAATTTGAACAACGGGTCATGAGGTAAATGCTTCAAAGCAAATTCGCGCTGTGCAGTATAGCGAGGATCTGTCTTGCGCAGTACAGCATGTCCATAGCCTGGAACGACTTGCCCGCCTTTCAACGTCGACCATACGTATTCTTTCACAGCATCATCGCTAGCATCCTTGCCAATTTTGTCCTGCATCTTGCGCAACCATATCAATACTTCCTGGTTAGCGAGACCGTGCAATGGCCCAGCAAGACCATTGAGTGATGCGCCAAATGCCAAGAAAGGATCCGAGAGCGCAGAACCGACCAACTTGCCGGCGTGTGCAGAGACATTGCCACCCTCGTGATCACTGCATGAGACGTAAGTACCGACAGCATACAGAGACGTCGAGGCTTACCTGTGGATCGTAATGTAAAGGCGTAGAAGCTCTACAAAGGCTTCGTCCTTGCCAAAGCCGAGAAGTGTGGCCAAGTTGTGCGAATAGTCCTTGGAAGCATCGATAACAGGGAGCTTGCCACCGCCGAAAACATTGCGATAAATCCGTCCAGCAATGTTGGGAAGCTTGGCAATGCTAAAAAGAATGATAAGTATACAAAATGAGACATGCACAAGTGACATACAGGTCCATTGAATCTTCAAAGGTGGGACCCCAGTACTCTTTTTTGGAAGCACCATCTTGGTAGGCCTTAGCAAAAGCTGAATCATGATTGAGCTAGAAAACAAAATAAATTTTGATCACGACAGAGAAAAAAACATTAGCCCACCGCCGTGACAGCCAGAGTGAACTGGCTCATTGGGTGCAATGTTGGAGGGCATCGGTCAAGGATCTCTTCAACAAACTCCGGGATTGCAGCGCGGGCCGCCCAGTCTCGGGACAGAGCAGTGACCTGCTCTTGGGTTGGGATTTCGCCCGTGAGCAAAAGCCAGAAGAGAGCTTCAGGTAGAGGCTCAGAGCCACCGGGTGCCTTAGGCAGCAGTTTCTGGCACTCTGGAATAGACTTGCCGCGGAAACGAATTCCCTCCTCTATCGTACGTTAATTGGCTATCGGACCTCTCGGGCGATGGCGCTCACCTGCGTCAAGGACGGAGCCATCCCAAATCAATGCAGGTAGGCCACGCATGCCTCTAGAAAACAGAGTGAGTTGAATGAAGCCTTAAAACTTTGAATATGTACCCATAAAGCTGGTCGACCAGGACAGGGCCGAAAGACTTTTTGCCATGCTCAGCACGTATCCGCTTTACCTAGGAACGGCTTAGACGAAAAGAAAGGCGTAAAAGAGCACGCATACATTCTCTATTTCCGCAGGAATGAGTTCGGAAAGGCGTTCTTTGAGAGTTGACTGTTTCGGGACGGCTGAAGAAAACCGGGCCGAGACAACGCCAGCGCGTGCAAGAGGTGACCGAGACTGACAGAGTAAGTCGCATGCTTAGCACAGAAAAATGAAACATACGGCGTGAACGATGGAACGAAGAGAAGCGGCCATGGCGAGAATGTCGTGGAGATGGTCGAAGAAAGAAAGGCGTAAAAAATCGGAGCAATATATGCATGATGTAAATTACCACGTGCATGGCAAAAACACCCACCATGACGAAACGAAAGAGGGCATCCGAGCAGTCTCCGTCACTCCTACCACAGGTCTGTTCTCTGCTGATGCCGGCCATAACACTGTCTCACATCTATTCCAGAAAAAACACTACCGCCAACGCGCCCATGCCAATCCATTCTCTGACCACGCGCTCGATTACCCCGCCTCACCCGACTCGATTGACTGGAGCGAACACTATCCCGAGTTCGCGTCCTCGGGGAAGCGACCAGAGTTTGCCGATATCGGATGTGGCTTTGGCGGCCTCCTTATCGCACTTTCGCCGCTTTTCCCTGACGCGTTGATGCTCGGTGTGTCCTCTTCTGCGCGTATGACACCCAATCTCATGAAAGTAGGCCTGGAAATCCGTGTTCAGGTCACACAGTATGTTCAAGACCGTATCGCCGCTTTGCGCGCAACTTCTGCAGAATCTGCCTCATCCTCCACTCCGGGACCCTATCAGAATGTATCTGTCGTTCGAGCCAATGCCATGAAGTTCCTTCCCAATTTCTTTGCAAAACATTCGCTATCTGCACTCTTCTTTTTGTTTCCAGACCCACATTTCAAGGCCCGCAAACACAAGGCTCGCATTATTTCCCCCACCCTCCTCGCAGAATACGCATATGTACTGCGGCCTGGAGGCATCATTTACACGATAACCGATGTGCATGATCTGTACGAATGGATGAAAACACATCTAGAGGCATTCCCGCTGTTCGAGAGCGTCTCCGAGGACGAGCTGAGGCAACAGGGCTATGGTCGAATACTGGATGCCGTCTATCGCAGCACCGAAGAAGGAAAAAAGGTGGAACGAAATGGGGGTGAAAAATGGCTTGCGTGTTTCAGGCGCAAGGAGATATCTAGAGCGTAACTAGAAATCATTACTCCAAGTCTTCCATCTCAGCCTCCTTTGTGCGATCCATTCTATCTCCACTGCCGATCGCGGCTGCGAGGGATTGTGTTCTCCTGGCGAGCGCGGCTTTCATTTCATCATGAAGGACTTTGCTGCAATCAACCGCTAGTTGAAAAATTTCTTGGAATCGATCAAGGTGCAACCTCGTGTCCATCGTCACAAGTGTTACACGCCCCGTGCGAGGCATGACGGCAACAGACAGATGAGGGACGTCGTTTTCTTCTAGCGTGTTTAGATCCAATAACGGGGAAGTCGAGTGCACGCCGCCGGTGATTGCGCAAACAAAGTCGAACAGCGCTATCCCTGCGGCCGCAAGGGCTAAAGTAGTCCCATTGAGACAGGCCGGAACTAGGCCTCCGTCTTGCTGGATGACCTGAATGAAGATGTCGATTTGGGATCTCGGATAGAGATGCGCTTGTACGACAGGTTCGAATGTCGATTTTATGGTCGACGCGAGTTCAAGCAATCGCCTGATCCCAGGTGATGGTAAGTACACGGGGACAGTATACGACGCAAAGAGGACACATCGGACTTACTTGTCCCCTTTGGTGCGCTTCCTACGTTCGCCAGTGCTAAAGGATGCAATGTGAACCTCGACGTTGATGTTGGCGCGATCGTGGATAGTGTGGGATCGCATTTTCGCTTCTCGTGGGCCGAGCACAGAAACGAGGACTTCAGTTAGACCATGACGCATCGTAACAGACGCGTCGGAGGAACCTTGCAACGAAAAGTCGATGTCGATCTCTCTCAACTCGTATTGTTTCCGTCCGTCGGACCTGAGACCGCCATCGTTGAGGATTTCTATCCTTGAAGCCTGAATTTATACTTCAATTTGGAGACCTGCATGGACGGGATTATACTTGCCATTAGGACCGGCCAAGATTAATGTGATCAGTTGGCGTATAACCAGCGTAATTATCGACTCCGACTCCGTCGAACATTCCTTGGCAACGTTGATGTCAGAAGTCTAGGTCAAGCTGTCCACATTACTCGGGGCCGAGTAAGTGCTCTTTGATAGGCTTATCTGTTTTATAACTTCCGCACACAACCCGAATAATGGGGATTTAAAAAGGGCCAAGGTATACCACCCTATCCTGACCTCTCTCGGACTCCATCCACCATGGCGAACAGCAGCGAAGAGTTCGTGTACACTCCCATGTCCCTCCTGGACACTGATTTGTACAAGGTGGGGCCAACCACATCGTCTGGTGTCCGTGACTGAGCCCGCATAGTTCACCATGCAACAAGCCATCGGAATACATTTCCCAAATACGCGCGCCGTATTCAAGTTCACACACCGGGACCCTGACGTATTATTCTCCCGTAAAGTCATCGATCTGTTCCACAAGTCCGTTCAACGTATGTCTTCTCTTATCTTGTCCACCTCGTACTGAGCGCCGATCAGAATTCCGGAACGTACGTTTGACGAATGAGGAGAAGCACTGGCTGGCGAGCAAGTGCCCCTATTTCACCAATGAATATCTAGACTACCTCGCGCAATTTCGGTTTGATCCCGCCCAGGTATCCGTCAAGTTCATACCCGTCTCCGAAGACGGTGAACACGGTCGAGCGGAGATAGAAGCCAACGGTCTGTGGAAAGAAACGGCGCTCTGGGAAGTTCCCTTGATGGCTTGTCTGAGCGAGGTCTATTTCCGAGTAGGTAAGACAGATTGGAGCTACGAGGGCCAGAAAGGTAATCGGTAATTTCTATTGTGCACCTTTACTTATTTAATCCTGTCCCACAGAGATCGCAATCGAAAAAGCACGGTCACTGTTGCAAGCGGGATGTGCATTTAGCGAGTTTGGCACCCGGAGAAGGCGGTCGTTCTACGCTCAGGATCTCGTGATTTCAGCTTTGAAACAAGAAGCTGAGCGGTCTAAGGGCCCCGGAGTTCTTGTTGGGACGAGTAATGTCTGCATTATGGATAGTGCCTTTTCATTCTTCGTTGACAATCCTTCAAGGCCTACTTTGCAATGAAATACGACCTCCACATCGTGGGCACCATCGCACAGTACGTTCTTTGTCCGTCTCCTATTTCGGTGTACTCATGTATATGCCAGTGAATGGTTCATGGGAGTAAGCGTTGTGTGGCATCGCACTCATAATAGGTCTACAATTTATCTAGGTCGCAGCGCTGAAGGGTTATGAAAATGCAAACACGAAGGCCTTGGATCTCTGGAGTCAAACATATCCAAACGACTTGTTCGTCGCACTGACCGACACTTTCTCCACCAAAGTCTTCTTCCAGGCAGGTCTTTTGCTCTCGGCGGATTGTACAGACCTTACTGAAGAGGATCAGGAATTGGCAGAAAATTCAGCTGCCCAGAGATGGACAACTCTTAGACAAGATTCGGGTGATCCCTTTGATTTTGCGCCTGCAGCCAAGAATATGTATGAGAGCATCGGGATTGATATCCGAACCAAGACCATCCTCTACTCTGACTCTCTGAACGTGGACAAGGCCCTCAAATTGAAATTGCACTGCGATGATCTCGGCTTTAAATGTGAGTGCGTCACCAGGCGGTATGACTGTCGGTCGTTTATGTGCATTCCAGCTGGCTTCGGAATTGGGACATCGTTCACAAACGACTTCAAGACCAAAAGCAGTGGTTATACTGAGAAAAGCAGAGCTCTCAACATGGTCATCAAACTCGCCTCCGTCGACGACAAACATTGCGTCAAGATCAGCGACGACTTGACCAAGGTGCGATAACAATTGGTTTCCTTGTACAGTCTTGACGATTCCGTCCCAGAACACGGGGGACCAAGGTTCGGTGGAGTATGTCAAGAAGTTTTACGGGCTACTCAACAATTGAGTTTTGCGGAGAGGGACTCTTCATTCGAATAGACAATACGAAACTAGGGTTTTCTTGTTAGATCCCTATAGAAACGAAAGCAGGATCGGTTCAGTCGCCCCGGTTATTCAAACCCTGTGAATTCTACCTGAAACAAACCACTAGTTCCTTGCGACTGCTGTCTCATACCGTTGTCCTCCCACGTGATCCTAGAGGTTACTTTTGTATAGTATCAAATAGCAGAAAATCTGATGTTGAGCCTCTTCACTTCCATCATTGCTAGAGATTGTAGAAAAGTGGATCTAGATTCTGGAAGAGCCTACGGTAGTTCCTACACCATGCTCGGTGTAAGATTGGCTCCGTTAACTGCGTGATATCGTCGTCTTTCACTTTGGAAAGCTCGAATCAACTTTGTCTGAAGGTATACGCCAATTAGATTGGATTGCCCCATGATCAGTACCCAATGGACATGCATTACTATCAAACATCAAGTGAGATTAACCGTCGTGTACGAACAGTATAGGAAGCCGTCAGATGGAAGATGAGAGATGTTGTTATAAGATTCTTGCCCGATGATATTAGTCGCGTCTGGGCAGGGGTGATGAAAGCGGAAGGAGGAAAACACCGTCATCTAGTACTGAACGGTTGATCAGAGTGTGAATACCACTAGCGAACACAACTAGTCGCCAAACCAAAGACGGTATAGTCCTCAGATTCGTCACCTATCCGGCCAAATGGCGGTGAACAGGTAATCTGAAGCAGGGTGCCGAGGGCAAAAACTCGTTCCGCTCCGCGGTCCCCGCCCAGACAATCGATTTATCCTATAGAGGGATGCAAGGGAGTTCAGGGCCACGGATGGAACACCGCGAGAGGAATCGTCATACCCCGGACCATGGCTGATGTAGCCATGAGGTCGGCGCCAGACTAGACCAAGTGTGTCGGGATCGAAGAAGGATGTTCGATCGGCTCGGCAGAGTATATGCGGAACAATTATTATGGATGTTCAGTGTTGATTTCTGCCATCATTTTGGGGCTGGTTTTCGTCGAAGCCGTTTTCAAAATGGGTGTTGGTAAATCGACTTCAACTTGATGCTGCGCGTCGGAGTGCGAAATCAGCAAACAGATGACTATGGCCTTGCTGGAACCCTTGCTGGTTGGTTGTGGGGGCATGAGATGTCTAGAAACGGGCTGTACGTCGGGCGAGAATGGCCATTAGGATAAGCCCAGCAGATCCATGTTTCAAGTCACAGCTAAATAATATTTTCGCGCTCCGCCTGGGAGACATGTCGGCCACAGTCTCATCAACCCAACCATGTCGGATGTCCGATCCCTCCTCAAAGCAAAACGAAAAGAAATACGGATAGACCATCCCTTGGCGTCCTATACGTCTAGTGGACAGTTGCGTTGCGTCGTTTGCGAGACATCTATCAAACACCCATCTGCTTGGGACGGTCACCTGGGGAGCAAAGCACATCGCACAAACGCAGCACGTGTCAGAGAGGAGGAGAGGAAGCAGAAGGAACTGGAGGAGGAGGAAGCCAAGCGTGTCAAGCGGAAAATACCAGAGGACGATGATATGCACGTAGACGTCAGAGGTGCCACCAAAAAGTTGAGGGCCGCTGCTTTGCCTCAGTCGTCGACGTCCAGCTTGCCCCCAGATTTCTTCTCCGACCCATCACGACCACTGCCTTCATTCGGTGATTCGGATGATGAAGACGAAACGCAAGAGAGAGCAACTACACCCTTGAAGACGACAGCCAAAGGTGGAGACACCTCTGCGCTCGACCAGGAGTGGATACAATTCCAACAGACGGTCATCAACGCTCCTGACGCAGCCGCCGATGTGCGCGTTACCTACGATCGAGCTACGATAGTCGCGGAGCCCGAGCTTGTCTTGGATGCATCTGAGGGCCTGCCTACTCAGGAAGAGGCGGATGTCCAGCCGGTGACCAGAACGGATGAGGAAGAGAGGCGACGAAAAGAGCAAGAGGAGCGCGAACTAATCATGGACCGCCTTTTGGACGAGGAGCGTGCGCAGGAAGAAGCAGATATGAAGGTTACTGTCATGAAAAACAGGTTAATGGCCCTCCGCAAGAGACGTGAAGCATCGCGATCTGCAAAACCAAATGTAGGAGTCGTTTGAGTTCGACGCCCGAACCAACGCTTGCCTCACTTTGCGTCGAAGACAGGTTTCCACTTGGACATACTGCTCGTGCGTTCATCAAGCGTCTCTTGCATGTTCACAGTTGTGACTGATCTCAGATCTGTAGTTGCGGAACAGTTTCGTATGCCTAATGCTTAGCATGTCCCTGTATCTTGTAAGCAGTCAGTTAGGAACTTGGGGAGATGATTATGTGCCTGCGAGGAACTCCCTTTCCCCTGGATATGGGCCTGATAACGTTGTGTGCTCTCTACGGTGCAAACGCACACCGGCATCTTAAGGATCCGAAAAAGGGTTTCTAAGGGAATATACTTTACAGCAATGTTAACATCACACAAGCGTCCGTTGGCCCCCCTCTGTGCTTTCCTTGGGGATTCTATCATTCCCTTTACCCAAGCCCCAGTCACTCCAGTCGACTCCTTGCTTGTGCACCATCATCAATGCAAGCATCACTGGGAGATACCACAAACTGGAATGGAACAATGATCTCGCATGCTTCTCCCCACATGAGCGCCAAAATGCCACTGCGGATCGGACCCAAAAGATGTTGGGTCCAAGCGAGGTCAGAGCAAATGTCCAAGTGGTGAGGCCAGAGAGCGGGAAAAGAATCGAGCATACTGGTACCAAAAGCACCGCGTGTCGCAGGCTGACCAACGCGTTCTTTTCAGGAGACAGGACAGACAGCATTTTATATCCTGCTTGAGCGTAGGATGCCCGTACGAGATGTGACAAGGAGTTAAAGTGGGGGAACTGCCAGCTGTAAAGCAGCATGAACAGTGAAAGGGCGCCGAGGGGATTGTCGATCATTGATACGTCGGGAGGGATGTCCGTGAGGAATGGTGGAAGGAAGAAGGCGACTGAGTAATCCGACGCAGGAAGTAGCTTCCCGCCGCAAGCTGTCCAGCCCATCAGAGGAGGTATGCCACCAACTACCGCACCAACCCAGGTATTCAGGACACTCTTGCGCTTTAAGCAAGTGTATAGGCCCGCGTACAGAAATATATTTGTCGCTCCGATGGCCGCCGTCAAAGGATTCGTCATGGTCCACAAGAGCGCAGGCCCGGCGATACCAGTTGCAGCGGCAAAACAGGTTGCGTGTAAAGGGCTGATCGCGCGCCGTACCAGGGGACGTTGGCGAGTGCGAGCCATCTGCGCATCGTAAGGAACTTCTTGCAGTTGATTCAATGTGTTTGCTGACGCTGAACACAAAGCAGTCCCGAGAGCAGTGGATAGTAATATCGGTAAAGTAGTAGGGATTGGAGAGAGAGCAACTCCAGAGGTGGCCGTAAGTACAACAAGCACGGTGAGACGTGTCTTGGCAAGTTGAGCATAGACGGTCAAGAGTCGTTTGGGTGTAAGGACTGCACTCTCTCGCAAGGTTTCCAGGGATGCCACTGGTTTGATCGCCAGATGTGCGACACGTCGAACGTCCCAGCTATCGTTGTGGAAAAAGTACGAGGCAAAATCCTTGCGGCCGGGTGTGGTCGGACAAGCTTGGTGGGTGACGCTACCATAGATAGATCGTGTAAAAAAGAGGCGACGACAAAGCACTGGACGGCTACATGACACAACAGTCTGTAGACACTTCATTTTGTCCTGGGGACAGTGAATATCAGTGCGGACAGAATATTTGTGCTGAACGCACCAATCAAATGCAGTGCTAAGGCCCATGGGTCGGAGTTTGAACACCGTAAAGACCAAGTTCAGGTTTTCTGTTTCGGTCTGTCTGCGGACAATATGCCTGGGACCCACTTGCTACCACCAAACCTTCTGAAACTTTTCGCACCTCGCCCGCCACTTCCATATAAACGACCAGTAGGAAAAGACATTGACCGTGTTCACTGCAAGGATGTCGTTGGCGTGGCCGTCATTCTCGAACGACTCAAGGAGCAGTCCACCGCGACATTACTGAGCGGAGGCGATGCGATGGAGGAAGGGGAAGAACCTGCCTTTACCCTTGCGGAAGAAACAAAACGCCAAATCAGACGAGAGGAGCGCAAGAAGAAAAAAACGGAAGACTTTAAAATTGCAAAGGATACATGTAAGTGTCCCCCCTTCATCGAAGACTCGTTCGCTCATCTATCACCTCATTGTAGACAAGCCGGCCGATGATCCGGAAGCGGTCGGAGATCCATACAAGACACTTTTCATCTCCCGTTTAGTGAGTCATTTTTGGTATGTCCTGCCGTATTCTAATGTCTCAAGCACAGCACAAAAATGCAACTGAAAATGATCTACGACGCGAATTTGAAACATTTGGTACGATTGAGCGGGTAAGAATCGTCCGGGACAAGAAAAACCGTAGCAGGGGTTATGCGTTTATTGTGTACGAGCGTGAGAGGGATATGAAGGGTACATTCGTTCTTTGATTTCGAATGCTTCTGTTCATACCTCTTCCTCAGCCGCCTACAAGGAGTCCGATGGTCTCCATATAATGGGAAAGCGTATCCTGGTGGATGTAGAACGCGGACGAACGGTGCGAGGATGGAAACCGCGAAGACTGGGTGGTGGGCTCGGAGGCAGACCAAAAGCTGTTGAACCTGCTCCAGTTATTCCCCCCAGAAGTGGAAGGGGTGGATTTGGAGGAGGAGGAGGAGGCGGCGGCGGAGGCGGACGTGGATTTGGCGATCGTGGCGGTTTTCGTGGAGGGAGGGGTGGCGGCTTCAGAGGTGGTGGTTTCGGCGATCGTGGAGGGTTCCGTGGTGGTGGTGGATTCCGTGGCGGTCGTGACGATGGTTATAGGTGAGGCCTTCTATCTATTTTTTGTAGTCACGCATTGATCAGGCTTAGGGGGGGCCGTGGCGGAGGTATTGGATACCAGGGAGGTGGATTCGGTGATGGACATGCTAATGGATATGGTCCTGCAGGTGGAGGACCTGGTGGACCCGGTAGCTATGGTCCCCCTAGCCAAGGCTATGGGCCACCTGGTGGTGGGTATGGTCCTGGGGGTGGTGGCTACCGAGGCGATCTTAAACGAGAAGGAACTGGTGGGTATGACGACAGAGATGCTAAACGACCGCGATACTAGATGTGGTTGGGTGAGATATTTTTCCGTCTTGTTTTCATCGCGTCCTGCGTCGGTTCGGACTCGCAACCTCAAGTTTCAACCCTGCGCTAGGTAGGGTGTGTAAGTACCGATTACCTCTCTTGTTGCTTTCTTGCTGCCAGCGTAAGTATATCAGTATTTTATAGGCTACGGAGTTCTGGTTGCCTGTGTATTAGAGAGTGACATGGGGACTAGAATTTTGTGTGATTCTAAGCAAATTTTCTACTTCCGAGCATTATGTCGGTGCATTTTAGCTCGCAGAGGATAAATTGGTACATGATTCACCCAACAGGCAAAGGAAAGAAACCACATCGTGAGTTATTCCTCGTCGTGCGGCCCAGCTCGAGATTTCAGAACAGTTATCCGAGTTGCTCTGCTTTATGCAGTGGTATGGAAGCAAGCCCTCCTTTAGTTCAGTAAGTTACTTCAACTTCCAGCTAACAAGCATGTGCCTTATCTCTATGCTCTCGCAGCATCTGCGATTGTAGTTCAAGCCCGTCTCTAAATGTTGTCAACATTGAATCTCGGAACCATTCACTAATCGTCGCTGTTGATGCCAATGCTAACATAGACTCGTTCTGGCTGGGTCGGCGCCATCAACATTCTACCGATTAAGTCATGATGCCCGGAATTCTACTCATTCTTTGTAGGTACTAGATGCAACAGTGCAGGTTGCTGTAGCAAGTACCGGTGATGAGACGGTTCGACTTCCCCTAGTAATGTCGAATTTGTTATCTAGCACGCATCAACCTATTTCATTCATCCATCATCCGTCTTCGGTTCAGTGACCTACGACATCCCCCTCATCTACAGGTACAACGTCGGGATGAAGATCTCCTCAGCGGATGCTAGCTGCGACGCGTTTGTCTGTACCATCTCTTATGAGTACGATTCCGGAATCGTCTTCGTCAGGGTGCTAACGTGAATTGCCTAGCCTGCCCCTGGTCCGAACTGTTCAAGTTTCTCCCCCCCCCCCCTGCTCCTCTTCCACTGCCGCATCCAATGGTAGTACTCTCCCTGCGAGCGGAGGAGGCTATGTCAAGGATACCGGCTCTGGTCCCAACAGTCACTTCCACTACGAGAATACAATGCGTGTACCTTCCTTGACAATGACGACTCTGGCAATGTCGCCCTTGGTCTCAGTCTGAACCCTGATACATGCGTCTTTCCGTCCGCTCCCAGGCGGATACAGACCTGCAGATCTGGTCGACCATGCTTGCCCAATGCGGATATCACACTGGCCTTGGTACCGCATCAAACTACCACCGAGCACTACGCGTGTCAGTGTGCGGACCTTGCTCCCTTGATCGCATACTTTGGAGATGACGGTTGTCTGCTGTCCTGTACTAAAGGAAGATGATCCATATTTTGCCTTTTGTTCTTATGTTTATGTGATTTCTTTCGCGCAGTGCTCTTTGCCGCTCGAGCGAGTACCTGTACTTGTTCGAGTGACTCGAAGACGACTGGCAATGTATATTCATAAAGTTCAATGCGTGTTGCCCCGTCGAATGCAATGTGTCCGCAAAGTTCGAACCGAATTCGTTTCGCTCGTGGCCTGTGGTGGTTCAAGAGGGATACATCCAACCACCTACCAGCGGGTTGCATGCTACTCACTTTTTATGGGACTGACACACCACCGAACCACTCAACGAGCGAGAAAGACGGTGACAAATCGACCTCGTTACGAGCAAATAATATCTGGCTGAACGCTAAGAATGGGAGGCATCCGGTATCGGCTTCATGAATCTCTGCAGTAAACTGTCCGACACAGAATACCTACAATTCTTCAGTGAAAGACGATACACTGCGTGTCACCACCGTAACTGGACTGCTATCAGCCTACGCAAACACACACAATATATTGACAAAAGGATCGCCCAAGCTAGAATAAATACTATTGATCAGTCTCATGATCGCGCCCAGAGTAGGAGGTGACTGGTGATCCATTGATGTGTCATTCAGATCATCCAAGGCCGATCACATGCGGGTTGTCACAGCTAAACCACTGAGTTCGCATTACCCACACTTGAGCCAACTTCATCGGCAGCTCGCAAGTACATACCAATAATACGATACCGTCCATTCATGCGCCGTTGACTGTCGTAAAGTTGGTGTACCGGTGTACATGGTTGCGCAGCCTTTCTGCAACATATCAGTAGAAAAAAGAATGCTTCCCGACAGGTATTGAAGAAATCTGTGCAGTTGTTTTCCCCCGCTTCCAACAATGATACCACGAAGTTCTGTTCAAGGGCGAACCAGTCAGCGAAGGATGCGGTTCCGAAGACGACGGCATGCGGTCACTCAGGTCACTCGGCGCCCGCGTGTCCGGTAGCCCGTCGAAAAAAAAGAAAAAAAAACGCCACGCCAGGAACGAAACATTCCTCACTTGTCAGATGGCAAGTTGGGATCAGGATCCCGTGCAGAAGACAGATGCTTATCACCACCATCCACGCACCCTGCCGACTGGATCAGTTATACTGGGCGTATTTACCAGCCTGAGGTTCGAGGATAAGCTCGGCTGGCATCGTTGCACAACTGCGGAGTTGGATACGCTTGCCGTACATTCCTTATATAGAATGTTTTGAAACCCCGACAGGTCCTTTTCGGGAGTTGCTACCCGACCTCAGAACAAATAGAACTGATCACGCTAACCTTTTCCGTTCCATGTCAGCGGCATCAGGTCAAGTGCCTGCAGACCACGTATGTCTGTGGTCTGTGACAGGGTATTTTCGAGTAGTAAGTACCACCATTTTGGCTTTTTAGACCCTTCCATGTCGCAGACCTTCACCCACCCATGGTAGAACCTCCTCCGTCTGGTTCCCAACGCTCGCGACCAGCGAGCATGACGGCCGGGAGAGCCGACAAGGAGAAGCGCAAACGTTCACGTGTCACTCCAGAGCAGCTTGTACATTTAGAACGGCTCTTCGTGGTGGACAGAAGCCCTACTGCTGTACGCAGAAAGGAAATTAGCGACATGCTTGGGATGCAGGAACGCCAGACTCAAATTTGGTTTCAGAACCGGTTAGTGCGTTTCATTATCTCCCGCACTATCCTCACTCTCTCCCAGGCGGGCCAAGGCTAAACTGCAAGATGGCAAGAAGTGTCGAGGAAACAGTGCCGAAACGCCACCCGTCACACCTCCAGAGTTAGCCACCGGGTATGAGGCTGAATTGCAAACTCTTCTACATGAAGACGAGCGTGAGTCGTTACATCCATGTTTGTATATATATAATGACAAGTCGACTTCATTCTCAGCCATTACCATTATCCCTTGCACCGATCTCTCTGTTGGCACTTGGCGTCGAATTGCGACTTCCCTTAGAAAGCATGACCTCGTGGCCTACTTATGTGAAAGCAGACGATGCTTGACCTGGTACATTCATTCCTCAGGATATGGGTTTAAAATGGAAATCCCATTTGATATCATCATCGACACCGAATTTACAAACGCTGCTCCGGGATCAGCGCTCGCATCATTCATTCTCTCTGAACCACCGACGTTCTACCTGGATTCATTCTCTACTTCCCATCCTCCTCAAGGTACTCCGCCGCTTCGTCATTGGAAAAAATGTGCAGATTGGACCGAGGATCAGCAGGCGACCAAAGTTCTCCGCCATAACCTCGTAGGATCTGCTGTCCAACTCGCTCACGTCCTTCGTCACCTAGACGCACACAAGCCTGAATCGGATGTCCGCCTTCACTCACCAGGCTATCATCCTCACCCCCAAGAGCCGCCTCCACCAGTCCTAGAGGATCCGTTGTCGTCACCCGCCGCCTTTCCTGGAACTGGATATTATTATCATTCACAGGATAGCGTTGACCTTTGCCAACCAGATCCCCAAGTTCATATCCAAAAACGATCCTTCTCCTTGCCTGTCCGTTGTCGACCGTCCTCTCTACCTGATGGGTCTGTTCATGCCACACAACCCCCGTCTGCTACTATTCCCAAACCAGATCTCCTTATTTATCCCCAATATTCTCGATACCCCATTGTTGAAGTCAGTCAATCGGCGCCGTACTCAGACACCCCCTTGCTATACCATCTTTCTGAAGATCCTATTTCTGTTAATCATGGACCCTCACGGTTCCCTTCCCACGGTTCCCTTCAACGATCATACTCTGCTGGTTCAGTTCATCCACCATACCAGGACGATCATCGGATGTTTTCTTTCCCCGATAGTATTCAGCCACCTGGCAGTACTCTACCCAACCCAGTTGGAGGGTCGCTACTACTGACTGCCCCATTCTACCCAGCTGGACCGGGAACTAACATTTGCACAGCAAGCCCCTGCGGTCCTGCGAAACCTCTCATTCCTGGCCTGTCCAACTCGGACATTTCATAGGATGCAACCACGGTAGCACTGTCTATTGTGATAGCATGGACAATATCGTTGCAACTTCCACGGTACATCTTCGCACCTTCCATTCTCTCCACTCTACTTCATCGCAATTTAATTTGATGTAGACGGTCATATCAACGCGCATCCACTACTTTGCATCCACACTTTCATAGCTACCCGGTAGTAATATTCACAGCATACTTAACATATCCCACAAAAGCTTGCAAGTTAGTTGAACAATACACATTGGCTTATTATCATGACCAGGCTTGCAGAGAATGTGCGAAGTGTTATTGTCCTCTATTGGATATGGAGTGTCGCATAAGCTTCATAATAGCAGTTCAATAAATCTAAAGCTATTGCAGTGGACTTTCTCTGCCCTGATTTGCTCTGCTTGTAAGCGTCCGACTCACGATATTGACTGGGATACGCGAGTCAACGCTTAACCCTCGGGAGAATAATAATTGGCTGTTACTCACATGCTTCCATGTAGCGATCCATGCATCGCGTCAAGCAAGTCTGAAGAAGGCAACTCAGCGAATTATAAACACAGTTATTAGCACCTACCTCTTCCGAACCGGACAACGATGTTCCCGGCTTGGGAACACATTTTGTGAAGCACTTCTCAGACGTTTTCTAAGTTACACAGCTGAGATGTGTATTCCGGATGTAGGGCAATAATACATACAGTGATGAGTTCTTGGGCTGTAGCAAGGCTTATTTCTGCCCGAATGGCATTCACGATGGCCTCCTTCTGCGCAGCCACGCCTACACAAGACCAGTTAACACCTCCAGAGCCTACGGGGAACTGACGGGTATTACCTGGCTTGCTACTAGGCGTTGATTTGAAGAAGTCGGTCATAGTCCTGGTATTCAGGTTTTAGTCCGAATTCAAACTGTTAGTCAGAGATGGCAAATAATTACTTCCATTTTTGGAACGCCCTGGCAATCAAGAAACAAGCTTCACAGGCGACGCCTTGGATCACAGAGGATGGGTGCTCGGGAGTCTTCCGCGAGGAATACCCAAGATCAAGGCGCTACTGTAACAGATTACTACGAACTGCTCGGCATCGAAGAGTCTGCGACGACCGACGAGATCAAGGCATGTTCTACATACTAACCTCATAACCTGTCGTAGATCTACATATCCCATTGCAGAAAGCGTTCAGGAAACTTGCTCTCATCCACCATCCAGATAAAAACAAGGACGATATAGAGGGGTCTACGCAACGCTTTGCGCTCATTCAACAAGCATACGAGGTATGTCCTGCGTCGGATCGCCAGCACATCGTTGCTCAAGTCCACCGTAGGTTCTCAGTGATGAACAGGTCTGCTTGACTGTCTTTTTGCGCGCACTTGCCCAAAGTCTGATGCCATGAGTCCAAGTAGGAACGGGCTTGGTATGATTCCCATAAGGCATCGCTCGTGCCCGAGCCGGATGCGGAAGCGGTTTTCGAGGACATCCGAAGGGGCGCTCCGCCTCCCCGCGCTCGCGATCGCGGGTTAACCGTGCGGCACCTATCTCAGTTCTTTGATGCTGGCATATGGTCTGGATTTGATGACAGTCAAAACGTAGGTTGAATTTCCTTCGATTGGTAAACGTGATGCCTCATACACGTCCTTTTCACCAGGGGTTCTTCACCCTCTTTCGCAATTTATTCTCCAGGCTTGCGCAAGAAGAAAAAATGATAACTGACATCGAATACCCGCCGTTTGGTTACTCGACGTGGGCTTGGACCTCTGCAACAACGCCCTCCGAAGCTGTTAGAAACTTTTACAATGCATGGCTGAACTTTTCTACATCAAAAGAGTTCACATGGATGGAGCATTACAACGTAGTAGATGCCCCAGATCGCAGAGTGCGGAGGTCGGTCTTTTTAATTGTATCATGATCCAGGGCCACACTGATTCACGATAGGTTAATGGAGAAAGAAAACAAGAAAGCACGAGAAGATGCACGCAAAGAATACAACGACGCCATAAGGGTAAGTGTGTCAATCCCAGTTATTTTACGTGCAGATCAACTTCAACTCTGGAATCGGCAGTCCCTAACGACATTCGTCCGAAGGCGTGACCCACGTTATAAAAACCATCTTGTTCACCAAGCCCGAATCAATCAAACAAAGTCTAATGGCTCCTCTTCATCGACCCCGACGCCTATATCCCGCAACCCACAAACCAACAATACCGCTTATGTTGAGCAAGAATGGCAAAAGGTTTCTCGAGACCTTCAACACGACGACCTCGAATGGGCAGGTGCAGGGGGAGAGGATCCCGAAGAATGGGAATGTATAGCGTGTGGGAAGTCTTTTAAAAGTGAGGCTGCATGGGACAGTCATGAGCGGAGCAAAAAGCATACGAAAGAAGTTGAGAGATTGAGGAGACAAATGATGAGAGAAAACGAGGAACTGGGGCTGCCGGGAGAAGGTCAGGACGATGACGACGAGGGTCCTGTTGTTGAGATCGACGAGATTCAGGCAGCTCCTCAACCGCCGCGAACACCACCTGAGCAAGCTGGTGAGGATTCGGATACCATTTCCGCGCCCCATCCAGAGGCTATTACCCTAGCAGAGCACGAGTTCGTTTCAGAGGTGACTTCAAAAAACAAGAGGGAATTTCAAGTCGATGAAACACCGACACATGGTTATGAATCGGATACGCAGCCTCCAGTAGTCGCGCCAGCTTCACCAGAGTTGTCCAAGAAGGAGAAGCGAAGATTACGGGGGGCACGCAAGACACAAACAGCAACCTCAATCGAGAAAGGCGCAGTGCGAACCAGTTACTCTGCTTATTGGGCTATGTTCTGACTGATTTTCAGGTTTGCAATGTCTGCAAAAAAGCGTTTGAAAGTCGAACCAAATTGTTCAATCATATCCGAGAAACGGGACATGCACTTGCTGCTCCAGACGACAAAGCAACTCCACAAATTAGAAAGAACAAGAAAGGCAATAGATGACGCACTAGGATAAGGACTGGAAAGGACATATCAACAGGAAACGATACACGGTTTTACACAATGTTTCTCAGTCTATCCCATTAACTGTGAGACATCCTCTGGTGGGTATTTTGTTTGTGAAAACGTCAGAAGCCTGCAAGTCGATTAATCAGTGTCCAGACACATTCAAAAATTAGCGCACCGTTTCAGACTCTGAATGTATTTGCGGCTAACTTCGTCATTGAGTACATGTGCTACTTGATCGGTAGAGATTTTTTCTCGTGCAGAACGTTCGTGGATACTGGAAGACGAGAGTTAGTGGTTATAGTTTAAACAGTGCCAGAGAAAACATACCCAACCATGGTGACGCCTATGGGCCATGGAGCATTTCCTATCGACAGTCGGAGATATGCGTCATTGGCCTTTTGATACTGCCGCTTCTGCATGTAGTGGACAATCTCGGCGATGCGAGCCAACATATCTGAAGGTAGCGACTAATGCTGAGTGAATATCGAAGTTGAAGCGTATAACCAATCCGTAAGCGGCTGACATACTCTTGAACGCAAAGTTTTGAAAAGTGGCTTGAGATACTCGGCGGATTGAACTTGAGTTGCGGCCGCCAGTTTTCCTTGCGTAGTCCGCTTAATATGATCTGTGATAGCAGTGAGTTTAGCGGACCGAAAAATGTTCTTGTTTCTCAACCTGGTCTTTCATCCATAGCTTCCTCCCATTCTTTGAGCGTGCGCTTCAACGCGTAGTAAATAAGGGGATATAGTTTGTCCGGGTCGGTTTTGATCAGGTCAAGGTCCAAGATGCCTGCGCTTGGCTCCTCAGTGTCTCCCTTTTTCTTCCCTTTGCTCTTGTTCCTAAGCTCTCGCTCTACATTTTCGACGTCTTCCAACGCCTTTTTGAAATCGTTCTGGCCACTTTGATGCTCGTGCCCTTTCTCTTCGATCAGCTCGAGTGCGCGTAGACGTAGCCTCCGGTCTCTATCAGATTCGGCAAACAGTCGGATGGGTTGTCCTTTTGCACGAAGCCTTCGGATGGTCTCCTCGTTCGAGATATTGAAGGATGATTCGGGGACTGGTGAATCTGAATCCCGGGACCTAGCAACAGGCGTAAGGGACATAGACCTAGGTTGTTCCTGCTATCCGTTAGCATACGTTACACGCCAGGACAGGAGAACTCACATTTGCATCCACCTTTGCCTGTTCAGTAACGATGGCTTTTCCGTTGTCCCAAGTTTCACCTCGCGCGGCTTGGACTCCCTGCTTGACCTTCTGTTCCTCTTCCTGCTTAATCCTCTCAATATCTCCTCGTCGCATGTACTTTGTTTGTCTGGAACCAACGTCTGCCTCCAACGCCTTCCGTTTTACCGCAATTTCAGCCTTGAGTGTGTCCATAGTGGTCAGATGAATGATGCTAACAGGCTAGTCAATGCCGCTACCGGCTCTGTGCGCGGCTTATATAAGCCGATAAAGGCCGTGGCATCCGACTGTGTTCCGCCAGCAACACTGTCCTGAAGCAACCAAAAATGTCCGATTCTGACTTGTCCAGGTAGCTCACTTCTTCTTTGTTCGTGACCAGAAACTTAGCTTGTCCTTTTAAGCAAATACGTGCTTCAAACTGCGGGTTTCGATGGTGAGTCTGAGTCTTGTACTAGTCGAGTTGCTTTGGCTTATGCACGTGTTAGCTCGTTTCCCTAACACCAACCAGACGTGGCATTGGTACGAATGAAATTTATGGTTCCTGTGGTCTCACGTGCTCATGCGCGGGCAGTTTCCAGAATTATACCGACTACTTCAAGTGTATTGCTGCCAAAGGGGAGGATTTTGCACCGTGCAAGCAATTCAAGAGAGCGTACAACTCGCTCTGTCCGAGTGAGTGTCCAGGTACTCCCAAATCCTATTGTCTTATCTCTTTCTAGATGAATGGGTATGACACTGACAGTCTTACTATCTCACCGCTGAGTGTCTTCGCAGATATCCAGATTCGATGAACAAAGAGAGAATGGAACGTTCCCCGCATCGTTGGAACCTTGATAGATTTCTGCTTGCGAATGAATAGACTCCAAATTGTGGACATGTTTTTCTATTAGAGTTGCGAGTCTGGAATGAATCCTAGTAGCAAGCCTCCGTAATAAGCGTCAGTCCGGGAGGCATGACTAGTTCATGTTCGCGACTAGTTCGGTCACCATTCACGCATTTCAGCTCACCTTGTCGGACTAGACTCTGCTTACGATGGACAACGTCAATCTCAACGCCTTCACTGAAAATGCGGCGAGACTTGGAATGCGTATCCAGGAGACTCTCAGCGAACATACTCGCGATCTCTCCATTACACGCGGTGGAGCATCCATCTTTGACATGCCGGATGACAAGGTGAAGAATATCGGAAAACAACTCGACTCTAACAGCGACAGGGAGAAACTTGATGCTATGAAGCGTCTAATAGCTGTGTGTGTTCACCTAGCAGAGCAGTTCGGGCAGACAGCTTACCCGCAATAGCTCATATCTAAAGGTCGTAACGTCTCAAACTACTTTCCCCAAGTCGTGAAGAACGTTGCCTCGCAGAATCTCGAGCTCAGGAAACTCGTCTACATCTACCTCTTGCGATATGCTGAGCACGAACCTGATCTAGCCCTGCTCTCGATCAACACGTTCCAAAAGGACCTTGCTGACCCTAACCCACTTATTCGTGCCATGGCATTACGCGTCCTGAGTGGTATCAAAGTTCCAATGATATGCGGTCTAGTAGTCCTTGCGATCAAGAAATGTGCAGCAGACCTCAGTCCATATGTTCGCAAGGCAGCTGCTCTTGCAATACCGAAGGTATTTCAGTACGTATTGTGCTCGTTTATTTCTCCGAGTCGGTCAACCAATATCTTTTAGATTAGATGCTGGGCAACAGCCAACCCTAATATCCGTCATAACGACCCTTCTCCGTGATAGATCCCCTCTTTCGATAGGCAGCGCAGTCGTTGCGTTTGAATCCGTCTGCCCCACCCGACTAGATCTCCTACACCAACAATACAGACGCCTGTGCAAAATTCTTATAGATGTTGACGAGTGGGGGCAGGTCTATCTCCTCAATCTTTTACTCAGATACGCGCGCACGATGTTACCTAAACCAATCCTCTCGCAAGTTGACGAGTCCACGGAGGAAGAGGTCGACGCTGACATTCAGCTCCTGCTTTCGTCATCCGAACCTCTTTTTCAGTCCAAGAACCCGGCGGTACGTTACTCATGCACCCCCCGTTTTCACATACCACGCTAACATATTCTTAGGTAGTGCTGGCAGTAGTGCGCGTCTTTTACCATACGGGTCCTCCGTCATCCACCAGCAAAATCGTGAACCCCTTGCTTCGAATTATGCATATATCAAGAGAAGTTGAACGGGTGGTCCTTGCGTATCTAGTGATTGTTACCAGGGCACATCCAGTGAGTAGTCGCATGATATTGGGACATAACTCATCAGTGGCTCGGCAGCAACTGTTCTCGATGCAGTATCAACGGTTGTTGTTATGCACTGATGACCCTTCGCAAACTAAAAGAGATAAAATTAGAGTGATGTCGAATCTTTGCGATGTGGATAATCATCAAGCCCTCCTTCGTGAATTCATTGCAAGTTTACAGGGTTTTCAGTATGCCATCAGCCTCTAATCCTTGTCTTTCAACCCTAGGATTGTGCCGAAGACGTGGACGATGTTGTAGTTGGCGATGCAATTCATGCCGTTGGTCAATGTGCAAGAGTTGTTCCGTCATGTACGCCAACTTGTCTCTCTGCCCTCATGGTTATGATCAAAAGTAGACATGGTACGTTTGGTTCGTCGCGTTGTGTTCCCTGCTTCACCAAGTGTTAGATATTGTCGTCAGCAATGCCGTTCTAGTCTTAAAGGCCCTCATCCAGAACCAGCTCCTTGGTCCTTCCGCCGCTGCCTTTTCACAGTCACCGTTTGCCATTATCGCGCTTCTTGCGCGACGGATCGACGATATCAAGCACCCACAAGCACGCGCTTGTGTTCTCTGGCTGGTAGGGCAATACAGCGCAGCGTCGGGAACAAATACCGTCATAGGAGGTGTCGCGGATTGGGCACCCGACGTCCTACGGAAATTCGCCAAGTCTTTCAACGCCGAGGTGTGTTTATTTCCTGGTGTCTCTTGTCAGCACCCACGGACCCCCGGCAGGCGCTTTTGGTGAAGCTTCAAGTTCTAACGCTTGCCGCCAAACTTTTCCTGCTGTGTCCAACGGACCAAGGACTGAGTTTACTTTGTCGCCACGTGTTGGCACTCGGAAAATATGACCTAAACTATGACATTCGGGACCGCACTCGTATGCTCAATTCGCTCCTCGTCGGCGTATTACCCACAATAAATGGCGGAGAAACGGGAGAGCAAAGTGGCGTCATACTTCGACGCGAACAAGTCATCAAGGTGTTGTTCGATGGGAAAGTGGGTATCATCGAAGAATGCGAGGAAGCCCTGTGTACGTCGTTTGCTGCAACCTTGATGTGCTTCCAATGCATTCCTATCAGGTCATTCCCACCTACCGATTGGCTCTCTTAGCATTGTCACAGGAAAGGGGACGCATGGCGATAGTGTCCTTCCAGAATGGCTGGAAGGAGGCATCGATCCCTTGCTGCGACAAAACGAGGAGGATGCGCTCCCGGTACCACCGCCTCCTCAAGCGATCAGCTCCGTGGGTCTAGCAGTCCCAAGGGCATTGGGATCTGCAGGTGTTGCCCCCGTTGTACTCACTCCTACGGGTAGCTCGACGCCGGTACGAGAAGCGAGGGAATCCTTGAGGGATCTGGACAAATTTTACGGGAGTGATAGTGATAATAAAGATTTGGAAGGAAGCTCTGAAGGAGAGAGCGAAAACTGGGAAGACGACGATGGACACGACACAGAAAAGACACAAGATGATACCGCAGAGGACGAGAGTAGCAGAGAGGACACACCGGATGGAAGTGAGGAGAGCAGCCCAAAAGTACAACAATAGCATCGACTGTCGAATATCATTATATGGAGTCACTAGGAATTGAATGTTTAGCAGGATAAATGAATTTAAGAATGTCTTAATGGTCACCCGAAGGTACTTAGACTACGTGATCTAGAACCGATAGCAAGGTCAAAGCAAGCTGCGCAGCAAGCGGAACTAACAAAGAGACAGCGTTCATTTTATTTCACTCTGGACCCTCTGCGTATCCTGTTTAGTTTCTTGTTATCGAGGAGGCGTCGAGTAGGGATGTCACCATCATCCCCTTCCCGTATTCTCTGGTAGTTTATTCAGAAAGTCGAACTTGACAGGCAAACTGCTTACCCTGAGCTCGAAAAAACACATCTCGTAACCTTCCCTGCCAAGTTTCATCTCGGCCTTGATAAGATGTGAATGTGATGCCACGAGGGAAGTACAGACTGACTTTATCTACGACGTATAGCCAGTCATATCTGAACCTGTCGACGGGACGTGAGTCCTTCCTTTCACGGCAGTCAATATCGCGCTGCTTTACCCTGCACGTGGAGGGTAAAAATTCTTTGCACTCTTGCCTTGTATTACTTCGTACCAGCCGCTTTGTCTGGGAAGAGATCTGGGAGAATATGAGTACAACAATGGATACTGTTAAGAGGAGCTCACCAGTAGTGCTTTGTTCGGGGGACGATCAAACGATTGCCCCGTAAGTCGCGTCTTTGGACTGCACTGCGGGTGTGCGGTGAGGGAAGGCAGGGAAGGTGGCCGAGTGAGAGGATGGTGTGGGCGAAAGCGCGGAGCGCTTCCCGGCCCCGAACGGCAGAGGGTTGGGCGTGAACTGCGAGGGTGGGCGGGAACACCTCGCAGAACACTCGGCCCGTGAGCTGACGTGCTCGGGATCCCAGGGAGATGGCTACGAGACGCCGAAAATGTAGTTTGAGGCCTGGGAGTGGTGGGTGGGTGCGATGAAGAGCGGCGAGGACTGAGCCAGGCAAGACGAGCATGGCGCGGTGCGAGACAACAAGGCGCCGGCGAACGCCGCTTCACCTGCGCTTGTCCGAACTTCGGACAAGCGGCCGGCATCTGCATAGCGGTCGAGTAACGTTGTCGCTTGACAACTTTCCAACTCTTGGCCCACTAGCTCTCGGCACCCTGATTGGTGGAAACATGTAGGCAATAACCAAAATAAGAACAAGTCCCTGACCTAACTATGTATGGTATCAAAACTCGACGTGTTTTGCTTCGCTCAGCACAACCCGACTTGTAGATTTGAAGACTTGGTTCCACGGCTGTGCTCGTTCCTCGCGCACCGTAGACTCTCATCTGCTGAAAGGATGTCAGCCGCCAGGCACTCATTCAGACGAGGCGTACCTCATTTCTGCCCCCGTTCACCTCATATATGTTATCCAAGTGAGGTCTCAAGCTGCTTTCGGAGTAAACCTGAGCCGACATAAATGCTATGGGTGGTAATGAAGATGCTACATGCATGCAGATCGAAGGTGACACATACATCCTGCATCCTATGTCCTCGTTATCCTCATATCCACCAGAAAGGCAGAAAGATGGATAGAAAATGCGTTTCCATCTTTACTGGAATCGCCGAATATTCCTGCCTGTAGCCGTCCAGTTACGCCAATTCTGAGGGGCTCGGCCCTGGAGGTGGTGCTGAGGATGAGCGAGGTATTCGTGGCAAGGAATGAGAGCAGGCCTCTCATCCGAAAAGGTGGTACCAAAGAGCCCAGGTATATGGCACTTGATATTCATCACGTGCGGTGACGCGACCGTGTTTGATTACACAAGCCGTCACAAGATTCGCCCTCCCTCAGCCGTTTCTACCATATTGTGACGACCGCCGCTGAGGTGCGTACCCACTCTCAGGACCGCATTCTCACATTTGCCTAGCTCACTCCTCACCTAGGTAATGAGCAGCGTTCTCTCACAGTGAAGAATGAGACTGAGCTTGTGTCTCTCAATTAATAGAACCACGAGGAGCCATGTCGTCTGTCCGTGTGCGATTCAGAAACACTTTTCAACCCAAACCAAAAGATAAAACACAAGAAGAAACCGAAGCCGAGGCACTGTACACGGCTCCCACTATTTCATCCGAATCACTCAAAATTGGTGCGATCTATGTAGGAGACAACTCCACATTCTCCATCGATATAGGAAAATTGAAGGACGTCAGCGAGTTGAAACAAGCCATTTTTCTTCAGGGGCTCCATCCCAACTGTGATATTTTTCCCAAAGATCTCATTCTCTACAAGGTCAATGTTCCAGATAACGGCGGCTTCAAAAAGCTCTCTCAGGCTCAAAAAGAGAAGTTGGCGGTAGGAACTCGTGAGCTCTCTAAAGTATTCCCGGACGATCCTCCTCTGGAAACTGTCAGCATCCTGGTGGAGATTCCAGCTCGGCACGTACAAAGTACAGGTGAGCAAGAGCAAGTCCCCTGGCTGAGTGTTGCTGACAGGACGCTGTTTGATCTCTGCTTCATGCTTGTCATCTGTTGGCAACACCCCTGCATTTACACATGTGCTGCCTCACGTCGTTGTGTCTTACAAACTCAACACTCATTTTTAAAGTCCTTGGAAAGCGGGCCCTTGACGAGATTCCCACCATTATTACAAAGTTGGAAGATCTCCAACTAGCGACTGTAGCACCATCCTTCATAGCTAAGCACGACCAATATGAACCATTATAGCGAAAACCAACTCAAAGGCTCCTGGACGATTGCCCTTGGCCAGATGAAATACCTCCGATCTCTCTTCTCTTCGAAGGGTTTGGACATTTTATGGATGCGATCAGCAACGAGGAGAATATGCGCTACCTGGGCAAGAAGGAATGCAGGGGACTGGAAATTGCTGTTGATAATTTTGCAAGAGTGATGGCGCTGATGTACGAAGACGAAAACAAAAGGAGGGAAGTAGGCTTAGCCGCCTTAAACAACATACTGTCACTTCACCAATGTGGTGAGCTTCTGGCGGGGAAGATAGGCGCTGTCTGTTCTGATGGCCACCTTGTTGGACCCCATAAAGCCCCATTGTGTGTGGTGGAGTTCAAGAATAGGCTCACCGGTATCGGCTCTGACCCTGTGGTCGAGCTCGCCAGATATGTCGCACATATCTACAGGCGAGTAGCAGAGCTTAACTCCAGACTCCTTGAATACTGGAGGGCACCATGCCTTGGCATGACTGTGGTTGGTAAGCAAACTTTCTCTCACTTCTGAATGGATGCATACTGTACCAGGATCTTGTATCACTTTTTTGGAATCGTTTTCCTTGGCCAAATCCATGTAATTCCTCTCACCCCCACACTTTGGTGCATTCCAGGTGCACAGGATGGTCTTGCATGCAAACTTCTATATGCTGCCTTTGCAGCCACACTTGGCCTCATACGACACATTGACCAGGCTGCTAAACACATTAATACCTCGCCGGAAACATCCTTGGATCGAATTTCTTGCTATGCATTTCCATACATCTCAGCACTGCCCAAGTATCACTCTACTGGTGAGGTGCAGTTTCACATTCTTGAACACTTTGCTGAAGATCGCCTCCTTTACGTCGCGCAAGATTTGGTTGCGAACGATACCATCCTAGTCAAATTCACACGGCATTATTCGACGGAGTTACACGAGTTTTGTGCAAGCTGTGGACGTGCGCCGCGTATTCTTGGCTTCCAGCGTCTGCCAGGTGGTTGGTTCGCTATTGCCATGGAATACCTCCACAGATCTTTACCCCTCTCTCAATCACCCCATTTTACACATCTCATTGACGTGTGGTTGACTGACCTGCGGGTGCTTGTGCAAGCATTTCATCACAGGAACTTGGTCCATGGTGATCTGCGGGAGTCAAACATCCTTTGCGATGATGAAGTGGTGAAGTTGGTTGATTTTGATTGGAGTGGCAAGGACGGGGAGGTGTACTACCCAGCTGCGCAGCGCTGTTCTGAGTTGATTGATGGGCAACAAAGCAACAATGCACAGATCGACAAGAGTGACGATACGCGGGTCTTGGAAAATACGCTCAGCAAACTTAGTGGTATAGCCCAAGAGCTCAGGGATACTCAGCGCCTCCAACGCTCAGTGTTTGGGCAGTTTTAAGAATGCATTTGTGTAAGTGACCTACTAGGTAGTATTGGGCAACGTGACCGGTGCTCACACACTAGTAGTATACCAAGCCCTCCGGGCCGCCCTGGACCCTGGTTTGATTGCATGCAGAGACAGTGGATAAACAGCTAATGTACAGGACACGGCCTCCCCATATCACCCGACTAATTTTTTGGTTTCACTCCCTCTCGCAAGCAAAGAAATCAGCAGGACTGTTTTTTTTTACTCAGTTGGGAGATGATGCTTGGAGATGACACTGAGTGATTCCATTGGTGAATGTAGTGCACAAGATGGGATGCGTACACAGTAACAATTCAACTGACAATTGGAAAGTAGAAAGGCCGAAACGACATGTCACTTTCCATCACCTACCCACTGAACGCTTCTCCCACTTTTTGGTGGTGCCAACCAGTCGGATCGTTCGCCGTGCCGTTGTCGTTTCCGGCGTTGCAGCGGTGGGGTGCCTTTGCATCCCCTTGCCAGCTGTTGCGCCCCTGCCAGCGTGTCATCCTGGGTGATGGATGGTGCGTCGTTGCACTGCCATCACCCTCGTCGTCTTGCAGGTGTTGCATGGGCTGTTACGTCGTCCTTTAGGTGCGCGCACATATCCACGACCGTTGCGCCTCCACTCATCGTCCTGGGTGGTCGGTGCCGTTGCG
>JBBPUG010000111.1:0-45571 GCA_038094535.1 Tubosaeta aff. alveolata
GCTTGCTGGGATTCCTCCCCAGTCAAGTTCACTTTGGAGTTCCTCCTTCATTGGTGTGTTCTCTGAGTGATTTCCCTCACTCTTGGCAAAGGTTGCCGCTACGCTGAAGTCTTCACGTTTGGACTACGGATGTTGACGTCCACGGTTTCACTCCTTTGAAGTCGTTTCAGCTACCTGCCAGAAACAAAGCTATAAATGTTATGTGATGTTCTGTCCCTGCTCTCTTTTTGACAATAGGGTCAAGGGAATAAAGGGAAAACATATTCTAGAGGTCATTCTAAATTGGGAAGTGAAGCACTGTGGTGGCTCCTTTTGGGTATGTCACTGCTTCACACCTGCTTACTGTCAAAGTATAACTCTGGACATCTCTGGAGTTCATACAGAGATCAACTCTGGTCATTTCTCGCCCGTCTTTCACCCTACCTCTTTCGGACTTACATGTACCTATTATAGTATAGTCTTACCTCATGTCGATTGCTTGGTGGCACTCCTACTCCCTCCAAACACACACTGCTGTGCTCTTTGTCATTTCCTGAAGCAGCATGCCTATTTTCACCTATCTTGTTCCAGACTTGTCCGGAGTTTAGCGAGTGCATATCCTCATCACTATTTAACCCTTCCGACTTCTTCGTCTCACCTCAGTTGTGCTCAGTACTTGTGGCACATTCTGAGGTGAGACACTGCTTGACTCTTAGTACCTTGTATTTACTTTACCTTAGTTGGGCACTGTCGCCCCTATTTAGGTGAATACTAGTTGTGCTCAGTACTTGTCCACAGGCACATTCTGAGTTGGGCATTGTCACCCCTATTTAGATACTTTAACACTTACATAATCGCTTAGATGTGCCCAAATGGGTGCCTTATTGAGAGGTCAGTGGGATGCATCAATGATGCATCAGAATTTATTGTCATACTTTTGCATCACTATCTAATGAGGATTACCACAGAATCATGCATCAGGGTCCCTGGTACTGGTGCAAACAGACAGGATAGTATATAGACAAGTGAATAAACAAGATAGACAAGCAGATAGTTAGGATAACAAAGGATCTACTATCCAGTCTTAAAAGAGGTGACTGCTAAGACAAAAATAAGCTTGCTTAGATATTTGTCACTTTTCTGATGGCTCATAGCAGAGCAAGCAACTCATCTCATCTGTCATTTAGTAGTCAAATGGGCAAAGTGCAAACGGTTGCCACACCAAGCGTAATCCTGAAAACGGACGTGTCTTACTTTGGTGATATTTGATCTGTTTCGCCGTCTGAACAAGGAGACTGAACGCTCAGTGCAGCCATTTCAATAACGTGCTGAAAATTAAGTTCTCTTTGAGTTCCCCGCTCTCACAGCCTCTGGGGACCTCGGGTGTCATCGTTATGAAGCTACGATGCGCGCTCTTGCCGACATCTCCGCCAAGTTTTTCCCGCCCTCCGAGATCCGAGGCAAGCGCACTAGAGGCAGTGATAGCAGTGTTTACCCGTATTTCTTTTCATTAATATATGGCACTGGACATTATACCAGAACGTACAAGGTGAGTTCGTTGCCTTAGCATCAGAACTTTTACAAAAATCTTTTCAGACTCCAACGCGGCTTAAGTAAGATTATTACACTCATCCGACAGCTCACCTGGCTCAGCATGTGGGAAAAGCGCAGAAAAGCGGAATAAGGTAAGAAAAGATTTCTATAAAAGTTCTGATGTAGAAGTTTCGTGGACCCCACTCACAGTAAAACGATGACGTGTAGGTTGCCCTTCCCTCACGGGCCGGAAGATCACCCATCAGATTCTTCTGTCATGCATTAACGAGACAGTTACGAGAAGAAAGTATATTAGAATCAGGAAAGGACCGAGGAGACGGCATAACCATGACTGCAGATCTGTAAGTTCCGATTGTTCCTGTCAGAATTTCTATCCAGCGTTTTACTGAAGTGCCACGATTGTGCAGTGTGACCCTGGGTACACCGCTCTATTTGCCTTTGGCGTACCGTCTATCGTAATCCTCTAGGTTTAAAAATGGCATCTTGTCGTGGCAGCTTCCCGACCAGCGCATGAAAAGCGCTCTTTTGCCGCCAAATGAGTTCTACTAGGTTTATTAATCCTGCCATCCAAGATCCCGTCATTCTGGCTCCATTAAGCTTTTTAGTCGACGTTCGTCCAAAACGTGGTATGTAATCGAGGATTAGACTTGGTGAGGTCAGATTTTCTAACATTTTTCAGTCACAAACGCTTTTCAGGAGGGTGTCAACATGGAACTAAAGCCCGTCGACATGGTCACATTTGTGATTGCCGACACTACTGCTTATTATTAATTAACCCGCCGTCTGTTGGGGCGATAGGGCGTCCTGTTGGCGCACCCAGTTTTCCGTGGAGATGTGACCTATATATGCCCGTCGATTGTGTGCGAAGTAGATCCGATCCCCCTCCTTCAATGGCTTCCAGAGGATTATATCTCCAGTTCGACTTCACACCCTTCACCTGTTTAATCGCAGGTATCGTCCTTGCCATTCCTGTCGTCGCAAAAGCAGTCCGACGGTCAGAGGTGCGTGGGAGCATAGTTTGATACGCGCGTCTTGACGCTCAGCAGCTCGATGCAATTCCAACTGTGGGATCAAGTGGCTGGCTCGGATCGTGGTGGGCTGGTTTCATGTTTCCAATGAATGGTATCGATGTCATCCGAGAAGGTTACGAAAGGGTAAGAATGTTATCTCACATCCGAAGCACATAATCTGATAATCGTTGTAGTACAAATACAGACCATTTAAGGTCTCCGAGCATTATCGATGGCTCGTCATCGTCAGCAGTCGCGAGCATATGGATGAACTGAGAAGGGCACCCGATGATCAGTTCTCTTTTAACGAGGTGGTGAGAGATGTAAGCACAATTCTCTCCCTGAAAGAAAAAAAGTTGGAATTACTGTATATTGACAGCGCATGTCTGCCGACTACACTATGGGAAAAGAGGTCCACATCAACCATTACCACGTCCCAATTATTCAATCACAACTCGCCCGAAATATCGGTGCCCTGAGTTCCGGTATCAGAGACGAGATTGTCACCTCGCTTCAGGAAATCCTGGACTTGAAAGATGACGGTAAGGAGTTGCTCTTTCGTAGGCACTTATTGTTCACCGAAATTGGATGCATCCAGAGTGGAAGAGCATACCAGTACTGAGCACGGTTCAGAAGGTTGTTTTCAGGACAAGTAATAGGATGTTTGTCGGTCTCCCATTGTGTACGCAATTCCTTATTCTGGCTACCGATAACTCTCAGTCTGCTCCCTGTAGGCCGTGACCCCGAGTGGATGAATTTTAACATGCAGAACACACTCAGCGTCATCAACGGGGCAAAATTCCTTCAGCGCTTCCCTGCGTTCTTGGCACCGTCAGTTTCCCCCTGTGACCTCTATTGAGATCTATCTTGAATTCTTCGTAGTCTTCTATCCCTTTTCATCACGAACGTCACCCACAACACTAAGCGCGGTATGAGATATCTCGCTCCGATAATCGAAGAACGACGTCGACTCCTCGAGAAGCACGGAGATGAGCGGGCCGATAAGCCTGTTCGTCAATATTAACTGCTATTTCAGTGACGCTGACCTCTTCCCCCCATAGAGTGATTTCCTTTCACGGTTGATGGAAGTGGCCGAGGGCGAGGAACGGACGGCAAGACTCCTGACAGCTCGTGTGTTGACCCTCAACTTCGGCTCCATTCACGTGAGCACTTTTCCATCTGATTAACGGCCTGCGTCTCATCGTCGGAGCTGCTGTAGACGACTGCCCAAGTATGTGTGACTTCACGTGTTCTGAGTCAAGGACTTACAACCAGACTTAGAGTTTCAGCCATGCATTGCTTTATCTCGCAGCCAACCCGCAATACATTCAACCCCTGCGGGAAGAAGTGGAAAGTGCTGTTGCTCAGGAGGGTTGGACGAAAGCGGCGTTGGAGAAAATGCGCAAGATAGACAGCTTTTTGAAAGAGAATCAGCGTTTGAAAGGGACCGGAGGAGGCAAGTCTCGTGGTCCTCGAAGTCATGGATACTGATCGTGACATCCATCAGAGAGTCTTGCTCGCAAAGCGTTGAAGGACTTTACGTTTTCTGACGGAACGTTCATACCGAAAGGGACGATGATCTCTGCACCCTCCAATTGTCTCCACCTTGATGACAACATTTACGAAAATGCGGCCACGTTTGATCCATTCCGATTCGCTAGGATGCGAGAGACGGAAGGGGAGGGTACAAAGCATCAGTTTGTTTCGACCAGCCTTGATTATTTACCATTCGGACACGGGAGAAATGCATGGTATGTGCACCCCTCGCTTCAATTTGGTATCTGTTGACGTAGACGTATGGTCAGCCCTGGTAGATTCTTCGTTGCACACCAATGCAAGATTATGCTTGCACATATCGTTATGACGTACGATGTAAAGTTGGAAGAAGTGACCATTCCAGAGAGTATTCACGTCTCAACAGAGATCACAGTTAATCCGAATATAAACGTCGTGTTCAGAAGGAGGAAAGACGCATTTTCTTGATAGACATCATGTAGCTCGTCGCTTGTATGTTTGGTACCATTTCTTGATTGAACACAGCCACAACGGACGAAGCCGGAGTTGAAGCGAGTTTCTCACAACTAGACCGTCTGCGAATTCTTTCAAGTCTGCCCCCTCAACCAACATGCGTATCGTGTCCTCCGTCCTCCGTGCACGTCCCAGCGCAACACTCCGTCGCGCTGCGCCTGTCCTTCCTGCCAGAGTCCGCTTCTCGTCGTCGGACGCACACAGCCAAGAAACATTTGAAGCCTTTTCGGACCGCTACCTCGCCTTCTTCCAGGGCGCAGAGGACCTCTTCGAGGTGCAGCGCGGCTTGAACAACTGTTTCGCCCACGATCTCGTGCCTTCTCCCAACGTCATTGAGGCTGCAGTCCGCGCGGCCCGGCGCGTGAACGACTACGCGACCGCCGTGCGTATATTCGAGGGTATCAAGGAGAAGGTGGAGAACAAGCAGCAGTACCAGGCGTACTTGGACGAGCTGAAACCGCTTCGGGAGGAGTTGGGTACGTCACACACAGATTTTTTTCTAGCTTTGGTGCTGACGTTGGGGGTCCTGACGTAGGCATCCAGATAAAAGAAGAATTGTACTCTTCATGAAAACGCTCGGCGGACGTGGATGGATGGACACATTGAGTAAGTGCATGGACTCTGTCCTTTTTGTCTTGCGACATGAACATTGAAAGTGTGAGAATAGTAGATGCACTTTTTGGACCACCGTTGTCGTATACTTGCCCTCATTTAATCCAAAGCGATGCCAAAATATCCGTTTATATCTGAAAGAACAGAGTTCAATGTAGACTCTGCCCGCAACCTGGCTCGTTTTCGGCATATTTTCCCAAGGCATGTTCTCAAAGTTTCTCGGTGCGTCGGACCGACACCGTGAAATGATGTTCCATTCCATCAAGAACACAATAGTTATCTGGAACCCCTTCCTTGACTTCGAAATATCCGTTGGAGTTACATGCGTGATTCTTTCGGGTTTTCCGTTTGGAGTACGTTCGCAACTCGGATGTCTGAAATTTGGGATGGCCTGGGAGAGGTGCGGGCGTACCGTTTTCTCCCGCAGTTCATCTCCGTCCGCTTTATCTGGTCCCCGGTGGCAAACGATAAATGGCTGAGCACCACTATATAAAGGTCTGGGGGCCCAATATATGTTTCCTGTGCCTCCCTTTCCTCTGAGCTATCTAAAACTGCCGTGAAATTTTGACAGGGAGTTGCGAACCTGCGCCTCCATTGTGAGTTCTGATCAGAACGGCTTATCAAGGTTTCCGCTGACACGTCGGCCGTCACGTCAAAGAGGCGTTTATGCGGAAGAATGCAGCTCACGCCATCCTCGCGCGACTTGTCCATCACCCGAGCAGGCCCGGGGACAATAGGATCATGCCACCCTTCTCACCAGGGTTTTAAAATAATTTTGCATGGAATGACTTGGGTAACACGGAAGGCAACTTGTACGCGACTCCAGCCAGTAGACGGTGAACTTTTTTCCTCGGCTTGTCCTGGCTTTCTGGCTACACCCTGATTCGGTCTTGCATGATGCCAGTGAGCTCTCACTCCCATGCAACATGTTGGATTCTCATTTGGCCCTCTATTGTACCCGATCTTTGGGATTTGAGACGAGTTTGAAATACGAGGTCCTCGGCGGTTGCATGATACAACAGAGGGTCGCCCATCTAGGTAGTCCTTCCCACTCGCGTGACGCTATCGGTGCGAGAACGGTGAAGCCCGTCCAGTCCCGACGATGCACGTTCCACGGCGTTATCGTTATCTGCGTTTGACCGGCCGACACTCCAAGTATGCATGTGCGACCGTACGTAGGCGTTTCACGTAGCTCTCGACTGAGACAATCCATTCTGCAGGGACGCCTGCGTCTGCGCCACCGTCAACGTCCTCGCGGTAGGCGGCGCACGCTTGCGTGCTTACTTATCAGACAGCGACACTGCGCATCAAGTGCGGTAGACTTTTCTAGGGACGGCTCTGCAGGCTTATGTTTTTCTGTCGCGCGTTCGTTGGACCCTAGCGTCCCCAACTCGGCATGGCTTTGAAGGTGGGTGACATGACATCATTCTCGTTGTAGGCACCAGGGACACACCGAGGTGGTCCCAAGGTTATCTCTGGTTTACTTCTGGACATAGGCTGTGGTATGTGTCCGTGACGGGACAACGATCCCCCGGTCGGCGCCGCACACGCACAAGGTTGGGAGTATGTGGGGGCGCATAGACGTAGTCCATGTCCTGCGAGGGTGCGTGATACGGTGGCCTGGATATAATAGAATATCGTATCTGCATCAAACTGCGTCTTTTGTGTCGTGCATGCCTTGCCATTCGGACGCGCAGTGTTCCCGGACCGGAAGTACTGCGCCACGCCACGGAGTGATAGTGACGGGTCGCCTACGGTCAATACTACGTCAGCAGGATGACGGCTGCGATGAGGTCCGTGGTATCTTTAGAGATAAGCATGGAGGGCGTACGTAGCATCAGTGACGGAGCTGGGATTTGAGCGCTAGTTAGTTAGTCAGGGCGTCGCAAGCGAGTTGTATCAGTCGCCTCGGTATCTGAATGACTTTTTAGGGTTGTTTCCCTTTGCATCGGAGGTAGATGGACGTGTCGCATGCGCAATTTAAGTGGACGTGCGACAGCTACCGCGACATTTGAATTGCTCCGGCGCAAGGCGCAATACGAGCTAGAAATGACTCTGAAACACATGGATAGGGGAAAACATGATAACCCACCTGAATGTCATTCCCAGCACTTTATTGAACGTCCGTACTCCGAGCGTGGTGCTCCTGACAGCGGATACAAATCGCATGCACTTTGCTCCGGCGCCGCAGTATGCGTCCGGTGATGACGAGGTCGCCCTGACAACATCACATTCCCATCCGAGCTGGCACGCACGATGTTCAGCCCGGTCATCCATAACGATCGCGGAACGTGTACCACTTACCCATCAAAGTCGATCGTCTTACCCACGTTGGCATAGTGAGGCACGCACGTCCGACGTCACCGCCTCGTGGACAGGATGTAGGGAACCCAACAACGCACCTAGTCAGAACGTGTGCTGGAACCCAACGAGGCCCCCTTCATATCACTGTGGGGTAATGCGGGGCACCACGCACGACGCACGCGCACGGACCTAGAAGCCCGGTGGGTGGGTGGCTAAAAGCCTAAAGTGACCCCATCACCGTGATCGCACGTCGCTCGACTCTATTCCACGGGCAATCACAAACGCGGCTGACGTTGGATGCGACCGTGCCTTGAAACTGAAAGCGACGAGGGTGGCGGGGCATAGAGGTTCAGGACACCTGTTTCACGCGTTGGAACGGGTGGCACCCATCTCGACATTCTCGAATGGCCCAGCGTCAAAGCTGACGAGGATGACCGTTCGTTCCGAGATCAAGACGCCAGTCGGTCCCGACCGTCATCACTGGATGGGAACGTGGCAGTGCTGTTGCACCGGCGAACTGCGGTTCCAGACTCAGCGGGTTATGCTTCAATCCACCACTGGTTTGCGGCGCGTACGATGTGACTGCCACCTCCGATGACCAACGATCACGTATGCTGCGTCCTTTGAGCCGCACTTCCGTGGGGCTACATTTCAAGGGTGCCAAAAGACAACTCCTGGTCCCAAAACAGCCATCCGTGTGTCGTCTTGCATTTTCTCATCTCGAAGCATCACGGCATTTTCTGGGACGGTCAGCTGAGCCAACCTGACCGTTGCCATCTCGGGATCGGCAACGCTGCTCCCTTATTTCTCAGGCATGCCGCAAAAGACGGTAGACCTGCTGTTCAGAGGCGTTGGAGACGTAATCTGTCTTGATGGCCGTAACAAAAACCTGCCGATCCTATATTGATCGTAATCACCGTGCGATAGAAAACCCAAAGTCGAACAAATGGAGTATGTCGGTTTCGAGGGACGGGCGCGACGGAGAGAAACAAAGGAAGGGGAGACCGGGCGTCATGCGCTCATTCACAAGTGGTCATCTATCATCCGTTGACACCTCGTATCCAGTGCGGAGTTTCTGCTGCTATCGACAACGCGAAACGACAGCCAACGGAGAAGGCAAGGATGCCTATGGAAGAACTTGTCGACCAAGATACCCATGGGCTTATCCATCCTTTGTATTCGAAGCCGGGAGTGACCGAGTCTTTTTCCGTTTATGTCCACCAAAAGCAATGGAGCTGATTGTCGACTTTCAAATCAGAAGCACTGCAGAAGCACCTCTTTTTCTCGACTAAACTCCGTTTAGCAATCTGGCGGCGACCGAGCGGAGGTGATGATAAGGCAGAGTACCGTACGGTCTTGATATCGCGTCTGACGTCGCGATATGATCTGATGGAGTGCATACAGATATGACTAAAGAGTGCTCAAACGGATTGCAGGTCCGCTGAATTGTAATCTGCGCCACGATTAGCCGGGATACGGGACGGTTCGTTTGACCTTGTACGCTAGATATGCAGGGTCTAATACTACCTTGTAATCCAGAACGGTTTCCTCCGCCCATGCCCATTGAATGGGTGTGTTCTTACAGAGTGCATAATGCCGATCTTGGTGATTATGCGGGCCCATGAGGTTGGCGCGGACGCATTGCGAAGTCACATTGTTCGCCGTGTTCCCACTTTTTTTTTTCCTCCGAGGGTGCATGGGGTATGGAACACAACGAGCATGCGCACCTTCTTCGGTGTTCCGCCGCCGATTTCTTGACATCTCTAGTTCTCTACTGTAGGAGAGCAGTATCGGAGCTTTGTGCACGTTGGTGAAACAAAGCAAGGGACATGATGTTCCATTTTTGATAATTGTGGAGTCAGCTTCGAATGGTATTTGCAAAATTGAGCAACAATTTGTAGATCGGGTGACTCATCCTGACATCTATGCGACATTTGGGAGACGCGGTCAGCTGAGAATGGCAGGTGGTGCGAGCACTACGTATTTCGATGTGGGTTGGCTGACATTTAATGTACATAAAGAACATCAGGGATGAAGCAAGTACCTTGCGGATAGTCCGAACCGCGATTGTGACGCTTGAATCCGGTGTCAATCGCAGAATGTCACTTTCGATAAGAAATTGAAACAAAGGTACATGACCAAAGGACAGCGGCCCATGCAACCAAGTTTGTGGTTAGGTGCAAGCTGAAGAAAACATATGTTGGTTTAGGTAATATCCGTCGCGATGAGAAGGCACCGATAGACGTAGCGGTAAAAATAGAAGAACGTGCATGGGTTGAATGATCGTGGGAAGTGGACCGAACTTTTCCCGACAAGTCTAGGATATTCAGTTATGGCGGCCAGAGAGCGATTCCACACGGACACAGGCTGGAAATGGGCGTACTGCCAACGGCGGGCATGGAGCGGAAGCGCTGGACGGCGCAAAGAGAGGTGGAGAGGTGGGGTCGATATGCCGCCTGGGGTGGGCTAGAATCGGGCATGAAGCAGTACGTGGCGATGGCGGCGCTTCGAAGAGGGTTGGAGAAAGAGAGGAAGTGGTCTGGCCAACTACTCACACGTCTGGGCGGTGTTGCGATAAGACAACCGCAAGGCACGTGTGACCGGAGACAGGAATCTGGATTATTCCAAAGTGGAGCTTTCTATATTAGGAAACTTGCCGATTCGATCGAGATCTCGGAACGAATATTTACAGAGAGATTGCACATATTTTCGACATTTCAAAAGGCGCACTCGTCCAACTCAATTTTCATCCCTCTCTCTTGGTACTCTCTCACTTCCATCCACCGTCGGATTCAGTGCTGATTTCTTTCTTAGATGGCTCTCGCGTGCCCTCCAGTTCGTCGCACTTTCTCAGACGAGCCTGGTCCTGGCACATTCCATTCGCTGGGTACGCTCCCAAAGAGAACTTCTAAGCCTTCACCTCGCAAACCCCCCGTCTTTCACATCCACGACGACAACGAGCACTCCTCCTTTGACGAGCATGTCGCTTCTCAAACGGTCCCCTTTCCTCGCTCTACCTCTCCCCCTTCGCCCCAAGTGTCACTGCGCTCTTCCTCCCGCTCCCCTCCAGCTACGCCACGCTCCCCTCCGCTCTCGCGAGGCGCATCTGCACCCATTTTGCTCTCGAACGGCAAACCTCTCAAATCATCCCTCAAGTCGTCCTCATCCCCCGCCATGTTGACCCCCCCTCACCATCTGCATCTTCGCGCTCGGTCAGAACCATCCACCCCTGCGACTACTCCCAAAAATGTACACTTCCCAGACAAGGACTACGCTCTCGCTACCGTCCGAATTTTCAACCGCAAAGCTCGTCCCGCCGCACTCAGTAGTCCCAGCGGCAACGGCAATGGTAACGGTGATGAAACAGAAACAGAGGGTGAAGATGCTCCCTCGGCACGTTTTCCGTTCCCTCGCATACCCTCCGTTGTCAATTATGAGATCGACCCCACCAAATCCTCCGTCGTTCCTTCTACTCCTGCCCCTCATGCAAATTTACTCCTTGAGTCCCTCAATCTGTCATCTTCTTCATCTAGTACCGCTACCAAACCATTGCTCATGGGCTCTATTCTCGTCCGCAATCTAGCATTCGAAAAGCAAGTTGGCATTCGCTTTACCCTCGACGACTGGCAAACCGTCAGCGAAGTTGGTGCTCATTACCTCGACTCTTTCCCTTCTCTACCGTCCTACCTTTCTTTCTCTGGCGATCCTCCATCTTCCAAGGGAAAGGGGTGGGATCGCTTCACTTTCACCATCCGTCTCGAGGACTACGCTCCTTCCCTGAGCACTCGCACAATGTGGCTCGCTGCCCACTATCGCATCACTTCTTCATATCCACAACCCGGTTCCTCTGTCTACGGCCCAGGTGGGGAGTGGTGGGATAACAACGGCGACAAAAATTACTGCGTGGCTTTCAGGCCTGCCGCCGTCGATGCTACACCTCCCAAAAATAGACCCCGCTCCGAAACTGTATCTGGTACGGTCATTTATCCGGTCGTGTCATCCACGATACGATGCTCATTTTACGCAAATCAGCCCCCATCATATCATCTCGGACTCAACTTCAACCCCCAACAACCTGCAAGGAGCATGTTTTAGGTCTCATGATTCCGTCTCTCAAGGAGATCGAGACGCCGCACGAAAATCATAGACCTTCAGTGCCACCACGAGTCGGCAAACTCAGCCTATGCAACTATGTCCCTCCAAGAGTGCATACCCAATCATCGACTTCGATTCCTTCGGCGGGGTCCCCTCAAAGCACATCACCATCTTCGAGCGCACACCCGGAACTGCCACCGTTAGCCGCATGTCGGCTGTCGCCCGACGAAGAATCTACGTCACCTGCTTCGTCGACCCTTTCAACCCCCACCGTTTCTCCTACGATTCCTCCTCGTGTGATCATCGGTGGACAACCTGCGACCTATTCCGATTCTACCAACGAAAGGGAGGACGAGGGACTCTCTTCTGGACCGGTACGCGTTGCTGACTGGGAGTGGTCAGCGCCAAGCAAGCTGCGGATGCAACGGCTTGCACGTCAACGCGCCGATCTCGCGCCAGTCTCAGATGCTTTGTCGTCATCCAGAAGGGGACTGGATGACCCTCTCTACGATGCGTTTGTCACGCAGTGGTGCTTTGCCCAGGGATCTCCGCCTACCCATAGTAATTATGGCGACAGCGGCATCTTGGCATGATTTATCACGATTTATACACGGCACATCTCATGTCGCCCGTCATCGTCTCGGTTGCGGTGCGCTCATCTCTCTTTTCATTGTCGGCTCTTGCAGTCGCCACCTGTTTATCTTCCTATCCTATCGTTACTCTCTGTATCACCACCTTCCTTATTCTGTATGCAGTGCCTTCCTGGTGTATCAGTGTATCCTCCTGGGTTTCCTTCTTGCCTGTTCATAGCCGCATCTTCTTTTGTCAAACACAGACTCCTCATGGGTGTAACGGACCAATTTCTTTTCTATTGGCATACATAATCGTGGTTAGACAGTCGCTTTGGTGTCTCCACTTATACGTTGGATGTATTTTTGGATGTGAGTGTTCCTAGTGGAATAAATGGCCTTTTTATATCTTGTCCGAGCTTGGGAGTTTCGGATCGATCAGTACTATCGTTGCACCTGCAATGCAACACGCTTCTGCGATGCAAATGTTGCAAATCACCACATTCACCTCATTATACCTCAAGAAAATTCATGGAGATGGCTTTCTATGTACTTAGTCTAGGGACAAAAAATAGAGCATGGTTTACTTGTTGTTGCGATCACAAATCGAGGATAGGCAGATGCTGCTCATGCCTTTTGGTCCCCAGATCCGCCAGATCCTGCTTATAAACTCAAGAGGTGACACCTGGGGATCATGAGTTGGCTTATAAATGGTACTTATCCTGAGTATAAAGACTTGAGACTCGCCGGATGACATCGTATGTTGGATTCTTCAAGTGAAAGCAAAGAGAGATTGGAGTCACGCAAGCGCATAAGCGTGACGAAATTCAATCTCCTCTTCGAATAATTGCCAAATGCAAGGGCAGAATTTTAAATTTCTGACAGCTTGCCGTCGCGTGACCCAGTGTCACGGAATTTTGCATTACATGCTCAAAATGGGGGTCCAAAATCAAAAGCGCTCCCTATGCTTAACACATAGATAAAAATCCGAAAAAATGGGTAGAAGGCAGAGAAGTATGTTGGAAACTCGTAAAATCGTACCGAGGCATGTAGCTCTCTTTGTTGAAGTGTGAGGATGGATTTACTGAGATTTTTGCGCGCCGATATATAGTAGCCTCTGCGAGTTAGGGGCGTGCCGAAATGCCGTCCGTCTGAGTTGGAATAGAACTGACACGTGACGCATGAAATTAAGGTGGATTTCGTAGTTACACTTACACTTTTGCACTCTAATCAGCCATAATTCCAGGCTCCGCCCCTTGGACTCCAACCTGCGGCTCCCCAGGAAGACCACCAGTCTGCCGCTCGATCAGTCGCCGATATTGTCGCAAAACTCACAATCCCGGAAATATGCTCAACATATACGGTGACAATGTTTACTTTTCTCACTCAGGATTACAGTACACGTCCAGAGTCACTTTGGCACTTGACTTTAGCTCAGGCAAGGTCTTGGCCTTCGAGACATGTGTTACCATGGAACCTCACGTTCTGATCGCTACTCGTCCGGAGGACGATGTCCTCTATGGAATCCGTGACCGAGGAAGATGTCGTCATTCATGACATGGTTTCACGAGTCTGCATAGCCGAGCGGTAGAGCATTCTTTCAGTGGGCGTCTACATCGGCCGGTGCAATGCTACTGGCTTCGCAGATTCGTGCGGGCGGCTTTGTCACCTGTGCAAGGTGAAGGTGACAGGGATGTTCACCCACTCTCTACAGGACGATCCTGGAACGAGAATTAACGCTTCGACGGCTCCATGAAGTGATTGACGGTATACTTGCGCTGAAGGGGCCACTGTCGATGGCCTCTCTTTACAGGTGTGGGCTAAAGATTGTGGATCCTCGTGGATCATCCAAGTGAGATGGGGTTGTTGGAGCGTCGGACTACGTGCGATACGCGCGCGCACTGCTCCTTTCCTCCAGTCTCGTTCATACTCGACCAGAGGTATTGTCTACACTATATATCTTGTACTTACATATACCTAGTCAATTCCCCCCGTCCATTAGGTATAGTAATTTCAGTCTTGACTGGAGCCAACTCCCTACGTTCATTAGATATACTCTGCACCTCCGACGCACGCCAAAAGGTGTGGACAATGAAACCAAGGGTGAGAGTCTACGGCGTGTGAGGAACGAGCACAGCCGTAGAACCAAGACTTCGGACAAGCGCAGGTGAAGCGGCGTTCCGCGCCATGCTCATCTTGCCTGGCTCAGTCCTCGCCGCTCTTCACCGCACCCACCCACCACTCCCGGGCCTCAAACTACATTTTCGGCGTCTCGCAGCCATCTCTCCCTGGGATCCCGAGCACGTCAGCTCATGGGCCGAGCGTTCTGCAAGGTGTTCCCACCCACCCTCGCAGCTCACGCCCGGCCCTCTGCTGTTCGGGGTCGGGAAGCGCTCCGTTCCATCCTCTCACTCGGTCACCTTCCCTGCCTTCCCTCACCGCACACCCGCAGCGCAGTCTAAAGATGCTCTCCATACACCACTTGGTGACTTTCTACTCGACGAGGCGCGCAAACTTTGGGCATCTAGTCAACTGGTCAGTCTAGCTAGGGACATAAGTATTGTAGTATGTGCCCATGGCGGAACAACGATCCCCTGGTCGCCGGCTAGTGCGCACGTACAAGGTTGGAATTAGATGTAGGAGTCCATATAGTCTGTGCCCTGCGAGGAGCTAAGGGTCTGGATACCTATTCCTGAAATATACGTTGTGTGCCTTGCCATTCAGACATGCAGTGTTCCCGGACCGGATGTACTGCGCCCGGCCACGGAGTGACAGCAACGGATCGCCCACGGTCTACAGTACGTACGTCAACAAGATGACGGCTGCGACGAGGTCCGTGGTATCTTAGATTGCGATAAGTACGGAGGGCGCAATGACGGAGCTGGGTTTTGAGCGTCAGTACATACATAGTTAGTCAGGGCTGTTTCAGTCGCCCCGGTGTCTGACTGTCCTGGTGTCGTTTTGGGGTTGTTTGCTTGCTTGTCATCTCCGTCCCTTTACATCAGAGCCAGATGTTTGTCTCCTTGTCGTGTGCACATGCACAATTCAGTGAACAGTAACTGCCATGACAGCTGCTGGGGGGACTATTGAATTGATCCATCGAGGCGCAAGGCGCAATGGATGCAATGCGCTGCAAGTTAGAGATACGGCCGCAATGGAACATCCCTATAATGAATGGTGAACCTTAGCGACACGCCCCATCCCTCTCATGTCCGTACTTCGTGCGCGGTTCTCTTGACGGCGGATACTGCCCGCGTACAATTGCTCCGGCCGCGAGCGTACCTGTACATCGACATCAGACGTCACTTCCTCGTGGGAGGGCGTGGCATTCGTCTGGGGAACCAAATGACGTCCACCTGGCCAGAATGTGTGCTGGCCAACGAGGCCCGCTGTGGGGTAATGCGGGGCACTAGGGACACTCACCACGCATGCGCGCATGGACCTGCATGCCCAGTCTGTCGGTCGTTTGGCTAAAAGCCTAAAGTAACCCCGTCACGGATCGTACGTCTATTCCACGGGGACGTCTCAAACGTGGCTGACGCTGGATGCGAGCATGCCTTGAAACTGAAAGCGACTGGAGCAATGGTGGGTGGTGACTCACGGAGCATAAACTGCGCAGGGGGTGGTACATCCTTGGTTAGTAGGAAACCCGTTTCACGAGTTGAAACGGTCTGTCATGATGGTAGTGTGCGAGATGCGAGCAGATCGTGATACCAATCTTGACGTTCTCGAGTGGCCCAGCGCCAAGGGGGACGAGGTCGCGGTCGTTCCAAGATCAAGAGAAGTCCCGACCCAGCAGAACGTGACTTTGAAGAAACGCTGTTCACCTCTCCTCCTTCTGAAGATGATTTGAAAGAAGGCGAGCGCTTGGGTTATTATACCTACAGGGACATTACTATCATGGAGAATATGGACCACCCCATCGATTGAACGCATGATGGCATGTAACAATCGGCGGAACGGAGCGAATCGGACCGGGCAGCCTGTTTACAATCTGCACGTGAGTTGTTGGGCTGCCAGGGTTTATGGTCCGGAAAGGGCCAGCACATGCCCTGCTCAGCTATTGAGATCCGCTTTGTTCGTGTTTACGATCTGCAGGCAAATTGGCATCCTTGCTCCGAAGCTAACTATCGCCAAAGAACGCAGTATATGCGATCCTCCTAATGCACGAACAGTGAACATGGATCACCGACGTCGGTTATGCCTCCGTTTGGGCCACACTTTGAGGGTGGCGGGAAAAGACAAGCGCCTGATCCTTTTGCCCCGCCGTAATAGCGTCAGGACATTCCGAGATTGTTCGGGGACCGTATTAACCAAATCAACCTGACCGTTGCGATCACACGATCTGTGACTCTGTTCCCTTATTTTTCAGGCATGCCGTATATGACCTACTTTTCAGAGGCGGTGATCAGTCTCGTAGGGAGGTAATTAGACTTAACGAAAGCCGGCCTATTACAACCAACATTGATCGCAACCACCGTGCAATAGACTAGAGTGGAACGGAAGGCGTACGTAGGTTCGAGGGGACGGGCGCGATAGAGAGAAACAAAGGAAGGGGAGAGCAAAGCTGAGCGATTCCCTCGTTCACTAGTGGGGAGTATCTACTTACCATGACAGCAGGCAGGGATAAACTTGAGAACGATATGAGGGATACCCACTTATCCATCCTTTGTATTCGACGCCGGGAGTGACCGAGTGTTTCTCCATGTATGTTCACTAAAGCAATGGAGCCGATCGCCGATTTTCAAATCAGAAGCATTGCAGGCAGAGGCACCTCTTCTTCTTGGCTAAACTCCGTTTAGTAGTCTGGCGGCGACCGAGCGGACGTGACGGCAAGGCACTGTATTTGCGTCTGCCGCGCCGTGATTTGATCTGATGGAATGCATACGGACGATGAAAGGTGCTCAAACGGATTGCAGGCCCGCTAAATTGTCATCTGCTTTACAATTAGTCTTGATGCGGGATGGTTCGTTCTACGCCGGACACGAAGGTCTAATAGGTGATAATGGGGCCCATGAGGTTGACCCGGATGCATTTCGAGGTCACATTGTCTGTCGTGTTCCCTCCATTTCTCCGAGGGTGTATAAGATGGCAGAAAACTAGCATGCACACCTTCTTTGATGTCCTGCCGTAAATTTCTTGATATCTCTGGTTCTCGCTGTAAGAGAGGAGTATCGGCTGGGGTTGGAGCTTCGTGCAAGTTGAAGTTGAAGCAGAACAAGGAACATGACGTTCCATTTGTGATAATTGTGGAGTAGTCGAGAAATACAAATCTTGACGTCTGACCATGCGACATTCGTGAGGTGCGCTCTGCAGCAAGAATGGTGGTGCGCGTACTATGTAAATATTTTTAGTTTACATAATATACGTAGTAATGGGACCGAGCGGTAAAAATAGAAGAACGTATGATCGCGGGAAGGGGGCCGAACTTTTCCCGGATGACACAGCGGGCAGATAGCGCGGGAGGATGTTACAGAGAATGGAGACACATACACAGCCTGGGCTGGAAATGGGCGTGCTGCCAAGGAGCCCAGAAGGGTTGAAGGGTTGAAGGGCACAAGAAGTGGGCCGATGTGGATGGGGCGGACTAAGTACAGGAAGGGCACGACGCGGTACGTGGGGATGGTGGTGCTTCGAAGAGGGCTGGAGAAAGAGAAGGAAATGGTCTGACCAACTCGCAGGATTGTCGTGACAGGACTACCGCAAGGTGCGTGTGATCGGAGACAAGGAATCTCGATTATTACGATCCGGCGATCGAGATCTTGGAATTCAATGGTAAGATCGACATTTCAAAAGGCCCAGTCATTCAACTCCTTCTCTCTTGAAGCGCACTTGGTACTCTCTCACTTTCATCCACTGTCTGATTCAAGGCTGATTTCTTCCTTAGATGACTCTCGGGTGCCCTCCAGTTCGTCGCACTTTCTCAGACGAGCCTGGTCTTGGCACATTCCATTCACTGGGCGCACTCCCAAAGAGAGCATCTAAACTTCTGCCTCGAAACCCCCCCGTCTTTCACATTCACGACGACGACGAGCACTCTCCCGACGAGCATGTTGGTTCTCAAACAGTCACCTTTCCTTGTTCTACTTCTCCCCCGTCGTCCCAAGCGTCGCCGCCCTCTTCCTCCTGTTCCCCTCCAGCCACGCCACACTCCCCTCCACTTTCCGTTCTGCTCCCGAACGGAAAACTTCTCAAATCATCCCTCAAGTCAGCTTCCTCATCCCCTGCCATGTTAACCCACCCTCACCATCTGCATCTTCGCTCCCGATCAGAACCTTCCTCCCTCGCTACTTCTCCCAAAAACGTTCACTTTCCTGAAAAGGACTACGCTCTCGCTACCGTCCGAATTTTCAACCGCAAAGCTCGTCCCGCCGCACTCAGTAGTCCCAATGACAATGGCAACGGCATCAGTGATGAGACAGAAACAGAGGGCGAAGATACTCTCTCGTCACGATTTCCATTCCCTCGCATACCCTCCGTTGTCAATTATGAGATCGACCCCACCAAATCCTCCGTCGTTCCTTCTACCCCTGCCCCTCATGCAAATTTACTCCTCGAGGCCCTCAATCTGTCATCTTCTTCATCTAGTACCGCTACCAAACCATTGCTCATGGGCTCTATTCTCGTCCGCAATCTAGCATTCGAAAAGCAGGTTGGCATTCGCTTCACCCTCGACGACTGGCAAACCGTCAGCGAAGTTGGTGCTCACTACGTTGACTCTTTCCCTTCTCTACCGTCCCGCCTTTCTTCCTCTGGTAATCCTCCATCTTCCAAGGGAAAGGGGTGGGATCGCTTCACTTTCACCATCCGTCTCGAGGACTACGCTCCTTCCCTGAGCACTCGTACAATGTGGCTCGCTGCCCACTATCGCATCACTTCCACATATCCACAGCCCGGTTCCTCTGTCTACGGCCCAGGTGGGGAGTGGTGGGATAACAACGGCGACAAAAATTACCGCGTGGCTTTCAGGCCTGCCGCCGTCAATGCTACACCTCCAAAAAATAGGCCCCGCTCCGAAACTGTATCTGGTACGGTCGTTTATCCGGTCATGTCATCTACGATTCTCATTTTACGCAAATCAGCCCCCATCATATCATCTCGGACTCAACTTCAACCCCCAACGACCTGCAAGGAGCATGTTTTAAGCCTCATGATTCCGTCTCTCAAGGAGATTGAGACGCCGCACGAAAACCATAAACCTTCAGTGCCACCGCGAGTCGGCAAACTCAGCCTATGCAACTATGTCCCTCCAAGAGTGCATACCCAATCAATTCCTTCGGCGAGGTCACCTCAAAGCACATCACCATCTTCGAGTGCATATTCAGAGCTGCCACCGTCAGCCATATGCCGGCTGTTATCCGATGAAGAATCTACATCACTCGCTTCGTCGACCCTCTCAACCCCCGCTGTTTCCCCTACGATTCCTCCTCATATGATTATTGGTGGACAACCTGCGACCTATTCCGATTCTTCTAATGAAAAAGAGGACGAAGGAATAGCTTCTGGATCTGTGCATGTTGCTGGCTGGGAGTGGTCAGTACCGAGCAAGCCGCGGATGCAACGGCTTGCACGTCAACACGCCGATCTCGTGCGCATCTCGGACTCTCTGTTGTCGTCCGGAAGGGGTCTGGATGACCCACTCTACGATGCATTTGTCACGCAGTGGTGCTTTGCACAGGAGCCCTCGCCCATATGATATATCACGGTTTGCACACGACATGTCTAATATCACTCGCAATCGTCTCGGTTGCGGTGCGCTCATCTCTCTTTATTATGGGCTCTCGCAGTCTCAATCCTACCCCCACTCGTCCACGTTTATCTCCCTATCCTATCAATTGTATTACCACCTTCCTGTATCAGTGTATCTTCTTGGGTTCTTTGTTTACAGCATCTTGCTTCATCATGCACAGACCCGTCATGGGCGTTGTAACAATTTCTTTTCTATCTGCATGTGTAATAGGGCTGGTTTGATGTCTCCACTCTGTACTTTGGATGTATTCTTGATCAAGTGATCCTTGTGAAATGGATGATTTTTTTATGTCCGAGTTTGGGAGTTGATTGCGAGATTCTACCTCGGGGTCGAGTCGGAGAAATGCCGTCTGTCGGAGCCCAGAATATCGATCGACAAGTCCGCGCCCGTCTGTACTCGATCAGTCACACGTGAAGTAGTAGTACTTGGAAGTGTGCTCTACATGCACTGCGATAGTTCTAGGGCGAAACCGATCACTATTGATGAGCTTTCAACTCTCCCATGTTATGCACACGTCGACAGTGATGGCACCGTATACATCATTATGACTTCTTACTCGACGAGAACTCATCTAGTCAACTGGCCAGCAGAGTTCTTTAACCACAAGTATGTATTGTATCTGATGTTAACTGCCGTCTTACTATGGCTCTTTGGACTGCGCTGCGGGTGCGCGGTGAGGGAAGGCAGGGGAGGTGGCTAATCAAGTGAGAGGATGGTGCGAGCGAAAGCGCAGAGCGCTTCCCGACCCCGAACAGCAGAGGGCTGGGCGTGAGCTGCGAGGGTGGGAACACCTCGCAGAACGCTCGGCCCGTGAGCTGACGTGCTCGGGACCCCAGGGAGATGGCTGCGAAAATGTAGTTTGAGCCCGGGAGTGGTGGGTCACCGGGTGCGATGAAGAGCGGCGAGGACTGAGCCAGGCAAGACGAGCATGGCACGGTGTAAGCCCTGCGCCCTTACCCTACGCCCTCGCCCTACGTCATCTCTCTCTTATTCCATGATGTCACTCTTTCTGTTGGACACTATATATACGAGGACCAGTAGCAGTACTTCATTCTTCCTTTTCTCCGTACCTCTGCTCATCCCAATACTACGCTCGTACACGTTCTCCTTCTGTGTGAGCGCTCTTAGTGTAGTCCGTCATTAGACGGCCTTCCACACGGCTCGAGACAACAAGGCGCCGGCGAACGCCGCTTCGCCTGCGCTTGTCCAAAGAATTGGTTCTACGGCTGTGCTCGTTCCTCGCGCGCCGTAGACTCTCACACCTTGCACAGTTTGTTCTGTATTTCTACAACTCTTCTACACCATCATCCCCCTACCTGGATGTTTTTGTACTGCAGGGATCTTCATGCCCCCGAGAATCAAAACAATTGCATTCAACTTAGCAACGATTTATGAAATACATACAGGAGCGCCGGCACAAGAGGCAAGGAATTGACCCACGAGAAAAAGAGACGGGTTTTCGAGAACCGGGATCCATGTCTCAGTCAGTTCCACAACCGTATGCGCGGCCCTAGAACCTCCTGTCGTCGTAGCGGCCACTACGGTCGTACTCGCGGCCACCACCATACCCCCCTCCCCCTCGCTCATAGTCGCGGTAGCCGTTGTATCCTCCTCGATCATAATCACGATACTCACGTGGGCGCTCATCGTATCGCCCACCGCGACCGCCACGGTGCTCGTAGTCGCGCCAATAACGACTGTCGTAAGGCCGAGGGTCGTAGGGTCGTTCATCTGCAACACAACCTTACGTCACATTTTCAAGCCAAACATAAAAACGTACAGTCGTGGCGTTTCGGTGGTCCATAGTAACGTCCAGGCGTGGGTGTTCGCGCACGCCCACGTCGAGCCTGAACGCCCCAACAGTGATCAGTGCTAGTACAAAATGGCCAAATACGAACACATTACCTTTTCGACCGTGACAATTTTGCCCATTATTTCCGTAGCATTTAATGCGGTGATGGCAGCGTCTGCTTCCTCGGCGGTTTCCATAGTGACGAAACCGAACCCGCGAGATTCACGTGTATGAGGGTCATACATAACGGACGCTTTCTTGACCTGGGGGAAAGTAGAATGTCAATGACCTTGTGGTGCAGAGACTGGGCAAACATACACGGCCAATTTTGGCAAATGTCTGTTCGAGATCGCGCGTGTCGACCTTGTGGCTTAGACCCGAGACGTGCAAGTTGTTTCCCGGGTTGTGGCCACCTTCACGACCACTAACGAATTGTTTCGTCATAATTCAAATCATGCGGTGGAATCAAGAGACGTACCCTCGGTCATCACGTCCGGGGCTCCTGCTTCGGCTAGAACGGTGGGGGGGCTCACCACCACGGTCACGGAGAGGGGAACGACCGGCAGTGTTCCAGCTGGGTTCGTCACCGTGGGGAGGACCACCGTTCATGTTTGCATCTGTTGGGATGCTGATCCCAGTGGGCGCAATGTCTTGGGAGTTCCATGCTAAAGAAAAATAAAAGGGACAAAAAAGAGTACCACGGAGGGTGGAGGAACGGAAAGAAACAGATCAATGTCGATTCATTGGCGGTTGGTTTGAAGAGGAGAAGGGAGAGGAAGGGTGTGTACTATAGTGAAAAAAAAGGAAATGGTGTGTAAAACGTCAGCCTTGAGCTGACAAAAGCGAAAGAGACAGATGCTGAGTCCCCAAAGTCGACTGAAAACGCAAGTGCTGAAGCGCGGTGGAACTACTGAGGCGGGGTGTTGCCGCAGAAAATATCGAATGCAGAAATCGGTGTCGTCGTCGGGGCTGATGCTGAGGACGTACCGTCATCCATTGTTGAGTAGCCTTTTGCTGTCGTCGTCGTCGTCGACCGCAGAGATGAAAAAACCAAGTCCGATTCTCGTGCATACTTGGCAAAACAAGGACACACAAACACAAACCGGCTCCGTTTCGATATCAACTGGCTCGAACAATTAATTAACCTTGACGTCGCCCATATCCAAGACTATGTCAGAGTTGGACTGACTCAGTGAACATGCCATGATGATGAGTCTATTTGGTTACCTGTCATGCTAAAATACACGTGCAGGTACAGAGCTGCACCGCTTTCTTTCCTTTTCACAAAGATTGCGGCGAGGAGGCCTTCAGAGCGTTGGAGACAAGCCCAGCCGACCAGGCTTTGAGCAGCGAGATGACTTGATATGGGTCCTCCGGATGTCCTTATAAGCTGCTTCGCGAAACGGAAAGAAGCTGATGCCTCTCAGTACACCCCTCGCTGATTCCCGGTTCACTCTCAACTTATCCGGAATAGCCAGCTTCTTCGGAGGTAAAGAAGTCATTTCCGCCATGGCTACCATCCATCTTTGTGAAGGTAGACGGTGGCTTGGCTGGTATAACTGCCCAGGAAGCTTTTCATTCGCCACACGTTTTGCACGCATGGCGAATACACGTGTCTGGGACGGTCTGTTTCCTCCTAGAAGTGCACCGCCTGTCCTGTTGGGATTGGGACTCGATGGTCAACGGGGACCCAACTACATGGCAGCACTGTCTGGCACTACGATGCACACAGGGCATCTAGCGCACCTTACCATCAAGCAGAGTAGAGAGATGGATGAAATCATGGTTCCTGGCAGGTTAACAAACCCGATCGACGTTGCATACCTTGTCATGGGCCCGGTCGACTACAACGCACCCCTCAAACGATTACCCTTCATCTACGCTCTAAGCGGGCTCATCCCGATGGTGATCAGCGCCGTGACCTGCGTCATGTGTGTGCTGATTTACGACTGGTTCAGCTTCTCCATGATCTTGCTTGGCATCGTCTCCAGTGGCTTGGCTACCTTTGTGATCGGTCGTGGCAGACTTGTCATTCAGAGATCGGTTCGCAATTCTGCAGCAGATCCTCCCCCTGGAATATTACTCGGAGATGATATCGTGGTTGTGCTCAAAGGTGATGAATGGGGCGTGAATGCCATTACCAGAGCTCGTTTCGAACTGGTCACGGAGTCGAAACACAGATTCTGTCACTTTGTCACCAAGAGCTACTCTGCCGTCGTCGGCGTCGTGTGCCTCTTCTTATTCACATCCCAGTTCATTCTCCAGCTCCTACTCATTCCCCAAGGCACTTTGTTCGGCCAAACCATGTTCGTCATCTCCGTCAGTGCATCCTGGATGTACAATTACTACCTCTCCCTGTTCGATGCGGAGAAAATACAAGCGAAGCTCCTCTTCCAGACGCTTGGGAACCCAGAGATGCATCGGTTCCGTGTTGGCACGCGGCCAACGATGGCGGTCCTTGTTTGTCTCTTGCTCTTCCACGACGTCAGGGACTCCTCGAAGCTAGAGGGTCAAGACCGTCGTTTTGGAATTCTGCATGCATGTCTCCCCCATGTCAATGCTGGCCGCGGTGTATGGAAGAAATGGATGGACAAGGTGGTGGATCAGCTGATGGACGCTGGTGATGTGTTGTTGTCCAAGTTGACCGCAGACGAAGAGGGCGAGGACGCATCGCTTTCCGGGACAGAACGAGCGTTGTTGTACACTCTTCTTGGGGATGCGCGTGCAGCTTTCGAGTGGTATGTCGACAACTGGACTACGTATTCTGCTAGCCATAGTAGTAAGCTAGCGATTATGGGGTGACCAGGGTCCTCATCATCGAGTCAGCTCAAGTCATCCGATTTTGATGTCCCTCCTGCGTCCGCTGCTCCGGACGTGGGTTTATCGATCACCCACTCGTCTCGCGTTCATCCACACCCACACGCGCGCCATGGCCACCGCTGAATCGCTCACCGCAGAGATCGCGCAACAAACGACGCTTGTCAACGAGCTTAGACTACAAAACACGGACTCAACGAGCCTCGACGCTGCCAAAAAGAAACTCGGAGAGCTCAAGAAAGCGCTCGGCGCGCTCGGAAAAGCAGACGCGAGTCTCGGGCTCACCGAGGGAAAGAAAAAGGACCGGCTCTTGCTCAAAACGGCCAAGGTGCGCAGTCGTGTGATCAGACGGTTCACTCGAGATTGACTCTCTTCTGTTTGCCAGGGCACGCGGGATTATGGCCCCGCAGAGATGTTCTGCCGGGAGCACATCGAGCGCATCGTCAAGGATGTGTTCACGTCGTACGGCGGAAGCTGTCTCGACACGCCCGTGTTCGAGCGCAAGGATGTGTTGACGGACAAGTATGGGGAGGACTCGAAACTCATCTTTGACCTGATGGATCAAGGTGGGGAACAGCTCGCGCTTAGGTATGATCACACGGTCCCGCTGGCGCGGTACCTCGCCATGTCGGGTGCGACGGTGCAAGGGAAACTGTGGCAGGTCGGAAAAGTGTACCGGAGGGATAGCCCTGTCATGTCCAAGGGTAGAATGAGAGAGTTTATGCAGGCGGTGAGAACACTTATATTGTCTTGCTGCACGCAGGGGCTAACGCGAGGGATAGGATTTGGACATTGTCGGCGTGTGGGATCCGATGATTCCCGATGCAGAGATTGTCAGTCTGCTCTGTACCGTGCTGACGCGATTGGATGTTGGCGAATTTACAGTCAAGGTGAGGCATTTGTACAATGATCTCCCATCATACGTGCATTCAACTTGCTGCGTGGTAGATTAACAACCGTAAAATATTAGATGGCATTTTTGAGACATGCGGTGTGCCACCAGAGAAGATTCGTGCGATCTCTTCTGCGGTAGATAAACTTGACAAGGTATGTGTATGCTCTGGTACTCTGTGTCTATCTCCTTAACTCCACGTTGGCAGCTACCCTGGGAAGATGTCAAGAAGGAAATGACAGATGAGAAGGGTTTGAGCGCTGAGGTAGCGGACAAGATTGGAGAATATGTAAAACTTAAGGGTCAGTCAACTTCCTTTGTGCGGATCTCAGCGACTAACGGCAAACAGGAGGACCATCACTGTTAGATCAATTAAAAGCAGACGACCAGTTAATGTCTAATCGCAGCGCAAAAGACGGAATCCTTGAAATGGAACTCTTATTCACGCTACTTGGAGCATACAAAGTCCTCGACAAAGTATGTCAAGCTCAAAGCGTTCGAATTCCGTGTTTTAATTTGCGGATAGATATCTTTCGACATGTCTTTAGCGAGGGGCCTCGATTACTACACCGGGATCATCTATGAGGCCACTGTAGCAGCTTCGGCCCCTCCTGGTTTCACCCCTGATGGCCCATTGTCTGAAAAGGCGCCCGCGTCTACAGCTTCTAAAAAGAAGGCCAAAAAAACCGCCGCAGACGAGGAAGAAGAGGTGGACGAATCCCAAGTAGGCGTCGGTTCTATCGCCGCAGGCGGACGGTATGACAACCTCGTGGGATCCTTCACCTCCGCAGCGGCGGGAGAAGGGAAAAAAGCGGCCCAATGTCCGTGCATCGGTGTCAGTATCGGCCTGGATCGGATATTTGCGCTCGTATGGCCCAAGTGGGCTGACAAGGGTATGCGGAGCAAGGAGACCATGGCATACGTGATCGCGGTGGGCGATGGGCTGCTCGAGGAACGCATCAAACTCGTTCAGGAACTACGAGAGGCTGGGATCAAGGTGAGGCGCCCGCGCCGGAGGTATGCATGCAACAGCTGAGGTCGAATCGTAGACCGATTTCTTGGCCAAGCGGAAACCGAAATTGCCGGCACAGTTTGCGGCGGCGGAGAAGGACGAAGTGCCGTTTGATGTCCTGCTGGGCGGGGACGAGCTGAAGCAAGGCTTGGTTGTCGTCAAGGAGCAAAAGTGGGAGTTTGCCGACGGGAAAAAGGCCAAGGTACAAACGACAGATCAGGGCACCAAGGTCAAGCGCGAAGAGCTCGTCGACTGGATCAAGCAGACGCCGACGTACATCAATTGGTCGAGCGGTAGACTGATTTAGACCGGACGTGAACTGTACGTTTTGCTGCATACCCATATTGCTTTTATTATTGGTTTGGTGCACGACGTAGACTCGGAAATGGGATACTCATATGAGGCATTCTTGAGGACTTCCCCAACACGCCCGAAATAACCAAGGATCTAGTCTAATCCTACAATGGGCCATCGTAAACCCGCGTTCCTTCCCGACAAGCCTTTCAGATGCTCGGGACCAGAGGGCGCAATGTCTCGTCCATAAAGGACATTGAGGATACCTACGATATCCTTTGGAAGGAATGGATACACTGTGGTGTTCAGACGCATGGATGCGTGGCAGACAGGGATCCTCGGCCTGCTTTTGGAGTCGTGCACTATCAGACGTGAGTCCAGTACCCCGAGGTCCTCGAAATCGCGATGTATGCAGGACCGTCGTACTCGGGCGCGACGTTCTCCTGACTAGGAACATGCGTGACCACAATTGGCTGCTCGCTGGACCAAGATGCGTCCGGGTAAGCGCACGAAAGCCTGATCAATCTACCTGCCCTTTCGCATCCAAATCCTCCCATCTCGCTCTTCGTCAAGCGACGTCCTGCGAACTACCGAGTCGGTCCACGCTGTAATTGTGAAATCGAAAGTTGCTCCAGCGGCTTTTTTTGTGGGTGACGCTGTGAAGTCATTATTGTCTCCAAGCGGTGACTGTTCTGTCGTTTCGCAAGTGCGTCACTGGCCCGGTTTAACATATGACTGAGCAAGATGCGAACAAAGTGTCGTCGGGACTGTGCAAATTGAAACTACTAGCCAGGCGTTCACAAGAGGCTGAGTTGACTGGGATAGATGGAATCGTGGATGTAAATCAGTCCACTGCCAGTACCAGTATCCTTGATAACATGAAGGTTGAAGCGATGACGGTGCAAGGTGACGATGCAATATTGATATTGGAGAGTTCACTCATACATGACAGCAATCAAAGCCGAGAACTTGCATAAAATTTGCGTGACGCCAAGGGGAGACTCAGTTAGGCCCTCTTTCTGAACAGAATCCGCGTGCCCGGGACTAGCGGGAGTGTCTTCTCGCCTTCCAGCTTGATATCGTATGTCATGACGACGTGTGCTAACATGGTCTTGAGTGCGTTTGCAGCGAAGGAACGTCCAGGACTTAAACAGTCGATCGTTCAGTGCTTCCACGAAAAAAACAAGGACGGAGGACATGTCCCATACCATGCATGCCTTCCATGTCCGAAGGGTAGGTACTCCGCACCTGTCGAGACGAATTGATACCTGGCATCATCATCCTCTTCGCGCATGCTGGCGAATCGGAAGGGTTGAAACGTCTTTGCGTCTTCATAGACCTTCTCATCTTGTTGTAGAGACTTTGCAGCAACGCTGACGAGCGTTCCTTTCGGTAAAAATGTTCCGTCTGCGAAAGTAAAGTTCTTCAGGACCTTGCGTGTCATGATCACTGATGAGTCGAGTGATGAGAACGCCCGAATTCTACAAAATTCACTTACGATATCCTGTTCCTTCAAGGCGTTGACACTCCCTCAAAATACTGTCTAATTTGTGCATCTTGCTAACTGAATCTTTCGACCAACCCTCTCTTTCGATGATTGGTTCGACCTCCTCACGAAGCAGTTGCACATGCTGAGGGTTCGCCGCAAGGTAGCAGAGTGCGTGACTGAAACTCTACACCACACCCGTTAACTCGTTGTGTTATGCCTGACAATAGACCTACATTGGTGGTCGTCTGACACACATCAGTTACGAGTCAATACGGACAGATAGCCGTTCGCTCACATGAATTCCTGCCATATTCAGAGCCAGCACGTGGTTTACTAAGGACTTCGCCGTCAATCGTGGACCTGTTACATCATCCATTAACATCGAGATGAGGTTATTCTAACAAATATATAGTGGTGAGTAGCCCGCCTCCCTGTCAAGAAAAGAAATCGACCGACAGATTTTCCATCCCACTCATTCCCATGCTTGTACGACTGTTCCAGTCGTTCTTCGATTGTTGGGCCCAGATGCTTCAGACCGCGCGACCTACTTCGGCGACCGACACCTCCCAAGATATAGGCGACAAAACTACTGATGGGTGAGGATAAGGTCCCAGATAAGCACTCGAGCGACGCACGCTTTCATGAACCTCGGAAATAGTCTTATCCAAATACCTGTACTCAAAGAGTGAGGGCCGTACTGGATGGTGAGATCTATCCAATCTGGATCGCGGCCTGTTATCGTAATGGATTGAGGAAAACGGGCGGAGAGGAGTGCCGTGAACACATACACAAAGGAAGGCCGACGAACGCCCTGTTGATTGTCCTGGAGACAAGCTGTCGTACGGTATCCAACACTGATATACTTCTCCACTCTGCATGTATCCGATATCAACACCCAATCCTTGGAAAGGTAGATACCTCACCGCCGTTCTGTAGATCCAAAAGCTCGTTGAACGCTGTTACGATCTCATCCCTCAGCTCAGGGTATAACATTCCAAGATTCCGGGTCACGTGCGAACGAACGAGGGCGGCGAGATTGTCCGAGTGGACACGTAGCGTATACTTGCCACTAAATCGCTGTAGCCAGTAATCAGTGATTCAAGCCACATGAAATAAGCAATTCTTGACATTGCCAGTGCCTTCTTGGAAAGAAAATATGTCGTCGGGTGCTTTGCGTAGTTCATCTATATGTTCACGGTTGCTCAGGACGACCATCCAGTGGAATTGCTCTGCGAACTTGAACGGCGCAGATTGGTACTGTAATACCGGGTCATCAGGAAGAGAAAAGACGGGACGATAGATAGGACTTGCCTGTTCGTACCCTCGCTGTACTACATCTCTGGCATCGAACAGGTGTTTGAGGCCAGCCCACCAAGCACCTAACGTGCCGCTGGATCCAACCGTGGGGATTGCATCGAGCTAAGTAACATGGCGAGTCAAATCTCAGTGATGGTAACTTGTTGAACCGCTCGACTCACCTGGGGGCTGCTTGACAACCTTGTAATAATGACAATCGTAGCCGCAACACCTGCAACGACATAGGCGAGGCCTGGAAATATCGTTAATAGCTCCAACAGCTGGGAAGCCATTAAGATGGTTGTTTGATTCTTAAGCTGAAGTTCCTGCGCAGCAATTCAACTGGAAAGGCTGAGAGCTGTAGCCTGTGGAGATCACATGGGCCCTAAAATAAACGGGCCTGTAAAACATCGGATACAACTTGACTTCCGGGTTGGCCGCTTAATTCCATATGGCCGATGACGAGCCGATTCGCCCCGTGGCGGACTAGGCCAATCTCCGAGTTGTAAGTATTGCGATACCGGGTGGCCTCGTGAGGCCCACCTGCTACACAGATAATGAACCAAGTGCAAAGGTACATACCCGAAACTTAGGAATGTCTGTCATCAGTCTCGTTTGCCGGGGAGTCAATCCCTCGGTGGGTGTTGTGAAGTCCGCAGCATGAAACGTGAGAAGGCGCGCGTCCTGAAAAGCCGTGGGATGGATGTAGTCTATTTTGAAATCGATGATCATGGGGATGGTCTACGACACGAAACACGAAACTTGTTTCCGTCGTCAAACATTTCATGACCGTGTTGAAAATCCGTCTTGTTGTACATCTTGGATATCGCTCCAAATCCCCTTCTTACGCACTGTAAAGCACGCCATACCAAGGTACCCCGTGATGTCCCAGATCACAAGCGTGCAAAAACGCGCGTATATGAGGAATGGGATTGCAAGCGTGAGGTGTACGAAAACTGCAGTCCGATTTGGCGTCGACCGTATTATAGGTGATCTGGGAAGGTACGAGTACACATCCCTCTCGAGCAATAGATGACCTACCGGCGAAGCAGACTCGGTAGATGGGCATCAAGGACGCCCATTCTACTCCATATCCACATAGAATTCCACCAGGGGAAGGATGTGCCCGTAACATGGCTCGATATTATCCTCCAGACGTGGTGTGCAAACTGCAAACCCCAGGCACACATAGATGGAAGGAAGAGCGGCAAATAGACAATGTGTGAGTGTTGGAAGGATGGGTGTAGTAGCCATGGAACCTGGAGCACAAAGGACACCACGAAGGGAAGAAGGCATACAAGTCGTATAAGTGCAGACCTGTCTGTGGTTCGCATCGACTTGTAAATGTTCCAGTAGCTGAAAGTGATGTTGGCCGGCTTTCTGCGCATTAAAAGTTCACGATAATGCCTGGATGCAATGTTAAAAGCCAGACAGAAAGCTGCAGATACCGTGAATGCCCCCCGTTGATACCAATATCAGGAACAGTTTCGGCGACGTGAGTGATCCGATCCAGGTGGGTAAATTTCAGGATTCGCTGGTCCCAAAATGAAGGTCCTTCATAGAGATGAGTACAGTATGGTGTCACACAGTAAAAAGGGCATACCGAATATTCCAGTAATGATATAGATGGATACGATCACGAGAATGCCTTCGATCGATTGGATGAAGCATTGTCCAGGGCGTTATTCATGAAGGCTAGGGTCGTCCGGGAACAACAGAAACGACCACTTTGGCCCACACGGTACAGATGGGCCGAGGAATCGGACGTGGCAGTTGAATTCTCCACGCGTGTGGTAGTTACAAGACGACGAGAGGTTGTTTGTACGCACTTGAATGCATGATGTATTCGTCTCGCAAGCGCATTCGTAACTCAGCTAGATTCAACATACAACTGAGCGATAGAGTAGGGGAGACTGGGACAGGGCCTGGGCGTGCGGGCGGAAGGACTCTAGCTACGCACTAGGTGACAGCCGACGCTACGTCCTACTATACACGGACAGCTCTTGACACTGCCCACGCTGGCCCGGTCCCACTACCACGGTGAGATGCGAACAAAGTGTCGTTAAGATGGTGCCAGTTGAAACTAGGTTCACAGGAGGCCAAGTCGGTGGCTGAGGTAGACAGGTTCCAAGTTGCAAGTTGATGTAAATCAGTCAGTATCCATGATATTGAAGTCATCGTGAGGATTGAACTGGCGGTGCGGGGTGACGATGCAATATTGATATTTGAGCCTAGTTCACTCATACATGATAGCACACCAGAACAGACATCAAAGCCGGAAACTTGCATAGAATTTGCGTGACGCAAGGGGAGACTCAGTCAGACCCTCTTTCTAAACAGAACCCGTGTGCGCGGGTCCAGCGGGAGTGTCCTCTCACCCTCCAACTTGACGTCGTACGTCATAATGACGTGCGCCAACATGGTTTTCAGTTCGTTTGCAGCGAAGAAACGTCCAGGACTAAAACAATCGAGCGTTCAGTGTTTCCACAAGAAAAAAGAGGGAGGATATCGTCCCGTACCATGCGTGCCTTCCATGTCCAAACGCCAGGTACTCCGCGCCTGTCGAGACAAATTGATACTTGGCTTCATTATCCTCTTCACGCATGCTGGCGAATCGGAAGGGTTGAAGCGTCTTTGCATCTTCGTAGACCTTCTCATCGTGTTGTAGAGACCTTGCAGCAACACTGACAAGTGTTCCTTTTGGTAAAAATGTCCCGTCCACAAATGTAAAGTCCTTCATGACCTTGCGCGTCATCATCACTGATGAGGCGAGTGATGAAAACGCTCCGATTAGACATATAAAAGCCGCTTACGATGACCTGTTCCAAGGCGTTGACACTCCCTCAAAAGACTGTCTACTTTATGCATCTTGCTGACTGAATCTTTCGACCAACCCTCCCTTTCGATGATTGGTTCGACCTCCTCACGAAGCAGTTGCATATGCTGAGGACTCGCCGCGAGGTAGCAGAGTGCATCAGTAAAACTCTATACCACCCGTCAAGTTGTGTTCAGTTCTGTCATACCTGACAATAGGACCCACATTAGCGGTCGTCTGACAAGCACCAGTTAGTCAGATCAATACGAATAGCCATTCACTCACATGAATTCCTGCCATATTCAGAGCCAGCACGCGGTTGACCAAGGACTTCACTATCAATGGTGGACCAGTTACATCGTCTATTAACCACGAGATGACATCATTCTAACAGATATACAGTAGTGAGTAGCCTGCCTCCCTGTCAAAAAAAGAAATCGACAGACAGGTTTTCCATCCCAATCGTTCCCATACTTGTACAAACGTTCCAGTCGTTCTTCGATTGTTGGACCCAGATGCTCCAGACCGCGCGACCTACCTCGGCGAGCGGCACTTCCCAAGATATAGGCGACGAAACTACTAACTGGTTAAGATCAATTCCTACACAACCACCCGAACTCCTCACGATTTCAGGAACCCTGGAAATAGCCCTATCAAAACACCCGTCTTGAAGGCATCGAGGGTGTACTGAATGTTCAGATCTATCCAGTCCGGGTCGCGGCCTGTTATGGTAGTTGATTAAGAAAAACAAGAGGGAAGCGCCATGAACACATACACAGAGGAAGGCCGACGAACATCCTGTTGCTTGTCCTACAAACAAGCTGTCTGGCGGTATCAAACACCGATACGCTCTTCCATTCTGATTGTAACCGAGATCAATACAGTGATCCTTGGAAAGGTAGATTTCTCACCATCATTCTGTAGATCCAAAAGCTCGTTGAACGTTGTTACAATCTCATCCCTCATCTCAGGGAATAGTATTCCAATGTTCCGGGTCACGTGTGAACGAACAACGTTGGCGAGACTGTCACCGTAAAGTAGTAGTGTATGCTTGCTACCAAATCGCTGCAGCCAGTATTCAGCGTGATTCAAGCCGCATGAAATGACAACCCCTGACATCGCCGGTGCCTCCTCTGAAAGAAAATATGTCGTCGGGTGCTTTGCGTAGTTCATCTATGTGTTCGGGGCTGCTCACGACAACCATCCAGTGAAATTGCTCTGCAAACTTGAACGGCGCAGATGGGTACTGTAATACCGGGTCTTCAGGAAGAGAAAGGATGGGACGATAGATGGGATTTACCTGATCATACCCTTGTTGTACTACATCTGCAGCGTCGAACAGGCGTGTAAGGCCGGCCCACCAAGCGCCTAACATGCCGCTGGATCCAACCGTCGGGATCGCATCGAGCTATGTAGTACGATCAACACTGAGTGATCATAACAAGAAACATTATTCGGTCGACTCACCTGGTGACTGCTTGATAACCTTGTGATAATGAAAATGGAGGCCGCAATGCCTGCAATGCCATAGACGAAATCTGGAAAGGTCGCTGATAGCTCTAACAGCCAAGAAGCCATTAAGATGGTCGTTTGATTAATTCCCACTGATCCCCGACGACCAGCCACTTAAGCTAAGATTCTTGCGCGGCAATTCGACCAGAAAGGATGAAAGCTGTAGCCCGTGGAGATCTCATGGGCCCTGAAATAAGCGAGCCTGGAAACACGATGGACAACTTGACTTGTAAGGGATCCCGGGTTGGCCGCTTACACATGCTGCTTACGAGCCAATTCGTCCCATGACGACCTAGGCCAACGTCTGAGTTGTAAGTGGTGGGATGCCGGATGGCCCCATTAGGCCACCTTAGTACGCTAACAATGAACCAAGTGCAAAGGTACATACCCGAAACCGAAATGTCTGCCGACTTGTCTTGCCACTTACCGGGGAGCTAGCCCAGTGTAGTATTGCCGTCGAGGTGAAGTGATCGTGAAGCTAATTTGGTTCATCTCGAGTAAGTTCGGTGCAGAAGTTCACTGCAATCGAATCGAGAACGAAGTGACCTTGTGCAGGTGGGAAAAACTTACGAGAAAGGATTATGCTCCGCTCCAGTCACCTGGGCCGTTGTGTTCATCGTCGTGGTGATCACTGTGGTCCTCACCCTCGTGGAGTGGCAGCACTCTGCCGTACTGCCTCTTCGCTTGTCGAGTCGTTGTCGTGGTGGGCATGGTCTCGTGCTGCCGGTAACTTATGTGGTCGGTGTCATCATCACCAGCTGGTAGGATCATGTCGCACCCCCGTCGCCATTGTTGACGAGTAAGGATGGCGGCAGTGCTAGAACCTGTATATGTTCGCAACATTCCTGCAAGTGCGTGTTTGCAGTTGTGCGATACAGGTCGTTCAGGCTGCACGTACTTGCTAGTAGTACTAGCAAAGGTTAGATTGGTGGACCATAAAGTCGGGTGCAATCGCATGAATCCCCAGGAAAATGTATGACCACAAGGCAACTTCATCGGCAGTTGACATATGGCAAGACTTGCTGCGCAAGGTAACTGATGTCAGTATCCATAATGACCCGAAGAATGGAGCAAGGTGATAATGCAATATTGATATCGAGAGTTCACTCATACATGACAGCACACCAGAACTTGGATAAACCTTCCATAGTGCAAGGGATGGCCCAGTCAAACCCTCTTTCTGAATAGAACCCGTGTGCGCGGGTCCAGCGGGGGTGTCCTTCCGCCGTCCAATTTGACATCGTATGTCATAACGACGTGTGCCAACATGGTCTTCAGTTCGATTGCAGCGAAGAAACGTCCAGGACTGAAACAATTGATTGTTCAGTGCTTCTGAAAACAAAGACGGAGGCCCGTACCATGCGTGCCTTCCATGTCCGAACGCCAAGTACTCTGTACCCGTCGAGACGAATTGGTACTTGGTGTCATCATCCTCTTCGCGCATGCTAGCGAATCGGAAGGGTCGAAACATTTTTGCGTCTTCACAGACCTTCTCGTCCTGTTGTAGAGACTTGGCAGCAACACTGACAATCGTTCCTTTCGGTAAAAATGTTCCGTCTGCGAACGTAAAGTCCTTGAGGACCTTGTGGATCATGGTCACTGATAAGTCGAAGTGATAAAAACGCCCGAATTAATAGACATACAAAAGTCGCTTACGATAACCTGTTCCTTCAAGGCGTTGACACTCCCTTAAAAAACTGTCTAATTTGTGCATCTTGCTAATTGAATCTTTCGACCAACCCTCCCTTTGGATGATTGGTTCAACTTCCTCACGAAGTAGTTGCACATGCTGAGGGTTCGCGGCGAGGTAGCAGAGTGCGTGAGTGAAACCCTACTGTCGGAAATTTCTTTCGCGTATGATAATGCCGCCGGCTTACCATTCTGGGCTGTACCATAAAAATATATATTCCTGGACCCGAAGGGGACAGGTTTGTGATTGCACCACTCTCCCGGCAGTTTCCGTCGGTTGTTTCCGACGATTAGTAATGTTTCGTTGATATGATTGTGCCGCCACACTGCCCATCGACGACGACAAGGGCGAACTACCACTACCATCACGACGGCGACGGCGAAGGCTAAGGAACACAACGGCGCATTACTACCACAGAGCCGACGTGACGAGGGTGTAGTCTACTAGTGGCGAAACGACATGCCTACCACCTTGGCGATGACAGCAACATGGCGGGAGGCAGCGCTCTGCCCGTCATGACTCGCCACCACGCGACGACACGGAGGGCGAGGACTGCACAACAGCGTGTCACCACTCCATCATGACGACAACGAGGGGGCGAAGGGGCGAGGTACGACACGCCTCCCATCACCGTGATGAAGACGACAGCGGGTGGGACGATAAGGTAGCGCAACTGCGTGCTGACATCATCACCACCGCCGCCGCGAAAACGGCAAGAGCGACGAGGCAGCGCGGTCACGCGGCCCCAACACCACCAGGACGGCGAGTGGGCGCTACGCGCCCATAACACGGCGACGGCTGCCCGCCAACCACAACCCCAACGGCGTGGATAGCGAGGGGGTGCAATGGCACCACCACGCGCACCACGACGAGGAAGATGGGGCGCCGCAAACGCGCATCCACCGTGCCGTAGAGGTAAGGTCAAGATGACGCCCACTGACCGCCCGCGACGAAGCGGCAAGGGGGCGTATCCCCATACCCCCGTAACCCCCCACGGCAACGATGACGGGGCGGCTACCGCGCTCCACCGCAATGACGAAGACGAGGGCAGAGGCGTGCCACGGCACGCCCACCACCACGTTGACGACGACGCGCAATGGCGGCGCATTGTCACAAGTGACAGCGGCGGGAGCGAGGAGTCCCATGGGTTGACCCACCACAGGTTAGTACCCACGGACCCATGTATGGTACCCGCGACTTGTGAGACCGCGAGTTGGCGGGTGCGGGTATTAAGCGGGTACGGGTACAGGTTGAACCTTTGATACCCCTTGGGGTTACCTGTGTCCATCTCTACATTCCTCTGGATGCTACTCTACATTCCTTGTCTAGACAACTTGCAGCTTTGATTCCAGTTTGAGGAAATGTTGATGTGTGTGTCATGTAGAAACATGTTGTTGATCTGTAAATGATATGGTGCCTGCCTTTGATCTCATGCCAGCTTCATGTCAGTCCATGTATGTAGTTGACCTGAAATAGTAATGCACCAAATTTCTGTGGGTCCAGGACTTGCCCGAAGGGCCGTGCTATCATCAGGAGTAGCGAAAGTTTGTCCGTACGGCAATTGCCGGTGGGCCGGCGTCAAGCAACAATCCGATTGATCTGTTTCCAAACATGTGATTATGATTGTCATGCGAGGAGCGGAAAACGCGCAGACGAGTCAATCGAGACAATCCAATTGGTTGTCAGTTTTTCGGTTGCATATAATGTTTCTCCGGGAAGGAGAACTAACAATTGAAAGAGGACCGTGACAGAGTTGTCACGAGCGAGTAACCAGAGATCAGATGGTGTACCTGAACAAAGGACTATCGTCGCCCATGTTTCTAAACCCGCCCCTCTGATTCTCAGTGATGCCGCACTGACGGCATCGCTCCTCTTTTTGTTTGTTGATTCTGTTGCAGTCCCATATCGCAAATATCGTCAGGAGCATGCTGGTCATTGAAAAGATTAAAAATAAACCGGCAACGAGAATTGGAGACGCACGTTAAGGACAGACAGCCCATCATTGTTCCATGCCCAACGTGAAATCGTGGGGGATCAAAGTAAACAAAGGATGAACAGAACCTGCGTTTCATAAGATTGTAGACCCGGGGATAATTGGAAATGAAGGCCTTACGCTCCCATATTTGCTATTCCAATGATCATGGCAAGGACGACGCCGCGCTTTACATCTCCTCCGGCGTTGGAACCAGCCCAAACAATGTTAACAAGGATGGTCGGGAACACACCGGCCGTTGCGATAACGGCACCCGCATACGATACACCAGGGCTCCTTTGAGTGTATAGGGCAATAAATCCCACGAGGGAAACAAACGCCCCAGCAATCATGAATGGCCCACGGATTTTGAGCATGTCGGAATAGATTCCGACAACGACAGTCGTTACGCACCCTGCAAAGAAAGGAGGGACGGAAAGCAATTGAGCATTAGCGGCAGAAAAACCAAGCTCGTTAACGATCGTAGGGATGAAGAGCGAGAGTGCATAAACAGGAATGACAACACTAACAGTTCCTAAAATATTAGAGACCGTCCTGGAATGGTTTGGCTCACGCACCCAATGAACATGACCCCTTGGACATAACTTTTATAGTCCCTGAATGCCTGGGCAACAAACTCGAGATCAAAATGGGTCGCAAGATCTTGTGAGTCATTCTTCAGCAGCCCAATGATACTGCGCCTCTCAGTATCCGTCAAGAATCGTGCTGTCTCTGGGTACTAAAAGCGGTGCAATAGGCATCTACAATCAGAGCAGCTGAACGTTTATACGCACGTCATGCATGAAGAAAAACGCCACGAAAGCTAGAACTATCGTTGCTGCAAAGAGATGAATGTTATCATTTTTTTCCTCGCATGAAATAAACTTGCCGAGTCCTTCCAGGCAGAACTACGCCAAGAGTAAGCTCAATCTGTCGCAAAAATATTATCAATGTTCTTACGATCCACTGCCACCCATGAAGGCCACCGATCCTGCAAGAGTAAGCTCGGTAGTATTATTTTTTGTTCCAAAGCCACGTACCCATCCATTTTTTCGATAGAATACCTTTAACATTGTGAGCAACACATCATGCAGGATGTTTGAGAGTACGTACGCAAGAATGCCGCCACAAGCACCAGCAGTAGTCGCCGCAGACAAAAACAATGCAACGCGCTTGGCACGATATGCACGCGGATACCACAAAGAAAGGTAATAATTTACACCGGGGGAAAACCCTGCCTCCGCAAGACCGAGGAAAATCCGCGAGCTATACGCAAGTCAGCGACAGGGCCTGTGAGGCAATCGGGGCCTTACATTAAAAGTCCTTCATAGGTATTTACAAGGCACATCAGTGTCATCACTAGACCCCATGCAACCGTGATTATGGGTACTACGTCATGGTCAGAGGAAAACACTGCATGACGAACTTCAAGGTCATACTCCATCTGGATGGCCGAACGAATTTCAGGACGATGTTTCTTTTCAGAGGTCATTATACGGAATGGAAAGAGGTTGCGTTTACTTACGATGGGACTTCTGCGAAAACGTATAGAATCTGGAAAAGTATCATAATTCTGCGTTTCAAAAAGCAATGGATACATCCGCACATAGAAAACAGCAGCGGCAGTGTTATACCTCAGTCCGACTAGATGCAAGTCCTTTGCCATGCCTCCCACCCTAGCATTGCCTAAAAGTGTAGGATAAATCCGTGTGACAAGACTTTCGCCAATATTATTGCTGACCGATATTCGAACGGTCTCTGCAAGGTATGATTCAGACACCAACTGAGCGGATTAGATGGTCAGAAAAACTCACAGAAAGACAAAAAGGTATAGCAGAGTGACTAGCGGCAGGAGATTCCAGTCTAGTTTTCTCAACAACTTAGCCTGCTCTTCAGGACTAATATTGACGTCTTTTTCATTGCCGAGAGCCACCGTCCCCGCACTACCACCAGTCGACCGTGGCATGCTGTCAATGCAGTTGAAAGCACAACGGAGGGAAAGAGGGAAGGAGCCCGACGGTTAAAGCCACTCTCTGGGCATATATCTTGGGGTCATGCCCCGTGCTGAGCCGGTGAAGCAGGGGTCTCTGGTTTCATGCACTACCATTAAAAGCTGACCGGGGACCGTGATCGGAATCGCGTTGAAGATGGCTCAATGAATTTTCAAAATGTGTTTCGGAGATGGTATCAAAATCTCTACTAAATCTCGCGCTAGGGCCTTTTGAAAGAACCCTAAACAAAGAATTGTCAACCCATTAAGACACCGAAGTCAGTCCAGAAGAACCACACGTAATCGATGTTATTAGAAACGAAAATGGTGACCAATGAACGTCTTAGATAACCGTGCGGGATCGGTTAAAGTCACAAAGTAAACTGGTGGTCGGCTAAATCATTGCGTTTCAACTTTGACAGATCCTTCCAGAACGCGTTGAGATAATGTTCTGTCTCTCTTGGAGACAATCTGGGGCAACGCGTCAGAAACAACGTTTGTGGATCCACATGCGCTGAAACAAATCACATTCATCTCGAGCGCCAACCCACACATCATACACCTCAGGTGGAACATAGAGCGTCAAACAGAGAAATAGAGCTCAGTTATGGCACTTACCTTTCGCGGGGTTGACACTGTGTATTTGACTAAACGCAGGTGGCTTGTTGTTTTGGTGAGACGCGGAATGTGCCATGTCCCCTCACGTCTCTGTAGACCTTAAGGACTCCATTGAAAGGTCAAGCTTCCAAGCTTGGCAGTTTCACTAGAAGGAACGTGGATATGGCTGGGACTGAGGTAGTAGGTACTATTATGTAATGCATAATAAATGTAAATAGACGGGCCGACGGCACGCACTATGATACTCAGACTTTTCCCATCATTACATCGATTCAAATCTCCTACACTCCTTTACACTTGTCCCTCTTTAGGCGTTTGGGCGTGCTTCGGAACAAAGTAGGTCAAATTCAATGATTGTCATATTGGTGACGATACATTTTCTCTCTAAGAATTCTTTCTTTGCGCATCTCACACCGCGAGGCGTCAAGCTTATATTACCAGGTGAAGTATCATTTCCTCCACACCAGAGACAGCACGAGATCGTAGCATGGCCTTATATGCTAAGCCAGGGCATGCCAAAGTGGTCGCCGCGTCCTTTTGTTCCCTGCGTCCTGTCACAAACTTCGCTGACCATCTTTCAGTACGCGAATTTAGATAATTACCCTTCCTACCCGGACAGAGATGGTGCGCAGCGAGGTATTCTCAAGCCCAGCATCATTGTGCTCATACTCCTACTTTCAGAGGCCCACGATGCCTTCTTTGTCTCTGTCTGGATTCCTCTGCACGTGTCTCCTTATTCGTGCAGGTTGGGCTCAGACATGGTGAGTTGTTGTGGTACATCTCATACCAGTGCTTATGGCACGTGTTTCAGGTGTGGCAAGTATTACAACCCGAGCCAAATGTCTCAAGCCAAGGCGCCACCTCCTGGCGGAGCGTTCTCCGTCCCTTCTTCATCTCAAAGCCCGCTCTTGGCTTTTAGATGCGCCCCGGCCATACGGCCTTACCTGGCTGAGGATGCTGGGTCATCCTCGGCCATTTTAATCGACTCGCCCGTGGTTTTGTCCAATATTCAAGGCGCAGAGCCCATCACGCTTCCTTCAGGTTCGCTCTCCAACGACGGAAAGCTTAGTGTGACCGTCAGTGTTGGTAGAAAGGTTCTTGCAACCGGTGTTGTTCCCCTGAATGCAACAGCATTTGAGATCCCATTCAGCTTGGGAGATCTGAAGCCTCAATCTACTCCATACAACCTCTCGTGTCGGGCGACTTATTCAAGTAACTCACCATCCAGCCAGCAAGTCTTTAACTCGAGTTCCTCGCTGTATTTCTTGCCCAATCCAGCCAATGGCACTGTCACAAAAATGGACCTCAAGTCTGGCGCGTTATTAGCGAAGCCTGCCAATGGCCAGGGTAGTTACCGGCCTGTATTTCCGATCGGTTTTTACACAGAGTTCCAATACCTGGCCGATAATCTTACTCGGATCGATGAGTTGGCTGCGCAAGGGTGAGCATTTTCGTTGCTTTTCTCTACAATGTATCTCATATGCCACCAAGGTTCACAGTCGTATGTATTGCGCCTTTCTCATATCCTCTTGCTAACTAATTGGCTAGGTACACCCGATATTCGAATCTACCCCAACCCAAACAAGCCTAAATGACGTATTCAGTCGAATGCAGCAAAACGGCCTTTATTTCATGTACGACATGCGCTATGATTATCAGGACGCAGCCAACGTCACTACCCACGTGAACTCATTCAAGAGCTGGCCCAATCTCCTTGTCTGGTACACCGGTGATGAGCCCGATGGGTCGTCTGATCCGCTGAATGCTACATCTACTGCGTACGATCTTATCTATAGCCTCGATGGTTACCATCCTGTCTCCCTCGTTCTCAACTGCCAGGACTACTACTTCACGTCTTATGCTGCTGGAGCTGACATTATCATGCAGGATGTGTACATCATCGGCGCCAACGTGAATACCTCCCTCATGTTTAACACTCCCTGCACAACGACCTATGGCGATTGTGGTTGTGACAACTGTTTGCCCATCCCGGCTGGCCTAAACGATGCTGTACCCCCGGCCAACGCATCCTCTATTCCAGTCCCCGCTAACAGTGGGATCGGCTCCTTTGCCGACGTCAGCGACCGCGTGACGAGTTTCTTGAACCGGATGCAGGTCGTCGGCTGGGAACGCACCAAGACTGTGTGGAGCGTCCCTCAGGCGTTTGGCGGTGTCGCTGACGAGTGAGTGTTCCCTCGTGTGCACCTTGGTCACATGGTCAATCACGCCTTCGGCAGCCATTACTGGGAGCGTCCCCCCACGGGCCAAGAATGGGTCGTGATCACCCTCCTCGGGATTCACCATGGCTCGCTCGGCGCGATCTCCTGGTCGGACCCTACACCAGTGGATATTAAAGGCAACGCGTCCGCGCTGGCACTCACCCTCCCGGAGATCACGCCGTACCTATTCAGCCCGACAGCTGTGCGGGAGAACTACCTGATCGGTGGCGCCGACATCGCTGTGTGGCGCACCTCGAATGGGACGCTCGTCATGGCCACGAACACGTACTATGTCCCCCAATCGGTCAACTGGACCGACGTGGGTGTCGATGGCTCCGGGACAGGTCCTACTCTGGTGTTCTCGAGCGGAAGCACGACGGCGACAACCGGGTTCACGTTGGAAGGTGTCGGTTCTGCTGCATTTTTACTGTCAGCTTCTTCGTGAGTGGACGTTCATGTTGGATGTGGTACGGACTTTTCTGACGTGTTGTCCTTGAATCCTTCAAGTACATCAAACGGTTCAAATGCGACGAGCACAAACGGGGCCGGGAGGATGGTTGGAAAGGGCCGTATGACACTGGGGATGGGTGTGATCATCGTTACTTTGCTATTCACATTTTAATTGCTAGACGATACCCTCTATATCGGATTATTTATGCCTTTTTTTCGAGCAGGAAGCCTTGAAATCTACTGCGCTGCGCTGGCTGGCAAGGGCCATCCCTGAAATAGCCTCATGCCGTCTGCTTCGGCAGCGTTGTCTTGCGTACTGGTTTAGATCTTCATTCTCCAGCGCATACTGAAAGGAAGTTCCACCGGACTACAGAATACTATGGGGATCATAGTCTACCACGCCATCCGCCCCTGCGCACATCACACTCGAGCTCTTCAATGATCCTGCTCCCGCCATGCTTGAGGGGAAAAGTCCCATTGGAAGGTGGTGTTGGAGACCTCGGCCGCAGCGGGCCGAACTAATAGGCATGTGATCGGCCCAAGAGAGGGACGGGGACGGAGGAACACCCTCACTGAGACGGAGGATCCGTGCACTGACACGGCGCGCCACGCAACGCGAGTGCCATCCTGGGGATGAATTATGTGGACGACATCGCGTGCGCACATGGGAAACAAGACGCGTATCAAGAGTGATCATGCGAGGGCGAAGAATGCCAGCACATACCGTGACGAAAGTTACCATGGATATTGACACAGCGCAGACAAGTGGCAGACTTTTCGGAGCAATGCCAGTGCTCATGGGCCTGCGACAGAAGTGTTATACACACCACCGGGCTCCTGTCCTCATCCTCAAGAACTTGTCAAAGTTCAGGTATATTGTCCATTGATGAGTCACCCATGTATCGTTTCAACACTCAACAACAGGATAGGAATACAGTTTCACCTACACGCAGACTTCTGTCTATCACAGTTCCCCCAGCAACTTTGCTACGCCGCGAAATCGTAAACCTCAATGACGCTGTAGCCAAAAGCGGAATGTTCCAGGCATATCCGTCCACAGTAGGGATCATAGTCCAAGAGCCTACACTGCTTCGAAAGGTCTAGGACAGAAAGGTACTCTCTGGTCTTGTCCGTGGGTTCATTGCCATTGCGTACGTCATACTCGAACACATTGATGGACGTGGGGTTCAATGTGATTTGCGCATAAAACGCCCGCCCAATTCCACGGAAAGAAGAGCAACCAAAGCTTTGAGAAGGCTTGCCAAGCGGACCGCGTGGGTGAAACGTGATCGTGCCAACCGTCTCGTGATCGGCCCTTGCGAGGCGAAGGATTCCATATTGAGAAACAGGAATGGGACAGAAAGAGGGCTCGAGTCCATTGACTCGGGCCATGATGAGTATGTCTAGTGTAGATGGGTCGATGGTGGCGTCGTGAAGCAGCACAAGCCCGTCAGACTTGGTATTCCAGATGGTCCCATGGTATGAACAACTCAGAGCAAGCAAGCTTGTGTATGTGCCTGGGAGAGGAAGAGTAAACACGCTGAAGAATGTTGTCCATCCTGCGGACCTGGCTAGAAGGATGTGTGTCGACGTAGAGACGCACTTCCAATCCGGCATCTACGTCGTACGTGTCAAGTTCTTCGAAGTGGGATGGGATGCATAAATGAAAAGGCTCACCCCTGTTTCAGGCAATGCATCCCCGAGTGACGGAAATAGGAACTGCGTCCCTGTATGCACGTCCAAGGCAACGATACACGAATCTTCAGAAGGAGCCGCCCCGACTTGCACGATGACCACACGAGGCCCAAGGTCGACGGAGTGGATATCGAGTTTGTGTTCGAACTTGTAGAAGAGATTCAAAGCGATCCCGGATCCCTCTGACACATTCAACGAATAGATAGAGCTATGGAGTAACAACGTTAGCATATGCCGGGCTGCATCAAATGTCGATACCTGCCTTTCCGCTGTGTCCCCAGTCCGTGTTCCTTCTGTCAGAACCAAACATGCGAACGGGCGACCGTCCACATCAAAGGCAGAAAGACAGAAAACCTTGTTCAGACCTCCGCGTGTTGGTTTGTAGATGCTGGCACCCGAGGTGTGAGCGAGAACGCCATGGCCCAAGTCATGGCAAAGGACCTCCTCCCTGAACGCAATCAATAGAAATCGGGAAAAGATCAAATTGATTTTCAAAACGGCGCGTGTATACTGGATCTCTCCAAGCTTGCGTGATGCGCTTCTGCCGGATCGGAGGTTTTGGTCTACGCGATAACTAGGGACGAGTGCGTTCTCCAAGTCGCGCGCAGACTGTGAAGGAAATGGGCCAGGCAGCCGAACGTATCTTGCTTTAGCGTAAACATGGGCCCATACATCCCTGGCTTGGGAGATTTGGTTCAAAGAGCGGGAGACCTGCAAGAGACATGCACTCAAGCCCGAAGTTGACACAGAATCATGTCGAGGTAACGCACCCTGCGTATCCGAAGGATATCCGGGATATCAAGATAGCGAAATATTACGAACAGGATCTCGACAGGGAGCTCGCTGACAGAGCACATCGACGTAGGTTGAGAGAGAGCAGGAACTAGAACTGAGCTGAAACATTTCAATAAATAGGCAATATACCGAGGGGCTTACAGTTGAAAAGGTCATAGTGCATACGGTCGTAATGCATATATTTGGTACTGCATCGATTTTCTCCAGCCCGCCGTTGGGCGCACCAAAACTACAATGAAAATGCATAATGAATAATGCATGTGGGCCGGTGAAACATATGCATTATTGGTTTCTTGCAATAGCGAGTGGAAGTACACATTGT
>JBBPUG010000112.1:0-45521 GCA_038094535.1 Tubosaeta aff. alveolata
ACGCCAGTAGTACTTGAATGACCACTACCTCCAACGGCTCGGAGTGATGGTCACACTGACTCTGTGCCGCGACCCCGAGTACCACTAAGCTCCAGTGGCTAACTTCGCATGAAGCCACATCCAGGCCCATTTTCCAAGGGTCATTAAGTGTCTCTCTCCCCACTATGTCTTATCCAATCAAGGAGTTGTTGGTGCTTGACTCTGTCCCAATTTTCCTGTTACTTGCAACCTCAGGTATCATCGTTTCCAGGCTAGAACATGTGCCTAATTGAATCCCCACCGTGACTTAAAGCAAATTCTATTTAATGGTTAGTCTTTTTTATGAGACTTTCCCGAAACCTAGTTTTAAATGACCCCACCCCCATTATACTTCTCCCCAGCCTTTTCACTTTTCAGGTTTAGTATTGGTCAGAAATCCATCCCCTGTGAGACAAAACTTGAACAGGACAAGCGGTCATGCACTTACCACTGGTAGAGTGCAACATGCTTTGAATTATTCTACTTTCAGCCACTTCTGTCATATCCCAATGCTGCATATATTTAGATTGAACAGTTGCACTGTCCAGGCAACTGATGGCACCCTGGACCTTGGTACTTGATTTTTCTACCACACATAATGATGAGTACTTTGTACAGCTAAAACTATGGCTTTTCTCCCTGATAGAAATTGTAGATCTCAAGGGATTCTGCAGAATCCCTTGAGAATGGTAGTTTGGCCCACATTAACCCTGAACTGCCCTGAGTTATTCAATATTACAGGTGAAAGTGCAAGAACTTGTTGAATGACCTTAGGATGTAAGCTCCCAGGTTTTATTTCTAGCAGTGAGGGTGTTATGATTCTTTTCTTTCTCTCTCTTCATGTACAATCTTCTCATCGTACTCTCTAGTTCTTTCTCTTCTCATCATTCATAATGACTCTCTCTCTTGAGGCTATCGACACTTTCTTCGGATGATAACTCTAACCATTAATCCTCAGACTTATCCCTTCTTCTGAGCGATATCCCAGACTGACATCTCATCCTCTCGCCTTTCCCTTTCCGATGACTCCCTTGTGTTGTCATTTCCTTTCAAGGTAGATGACTCAACTCTGCAGTCTTTTCCTTCTTTTGTCTTGCCTTATCTTTGCCCTCTCATTGGACGATTAGCTCCACAGCTGTCTCTCTCATGACGGTGATACTTCCCCTTGTTCCATAACATTCCATAGTGTTCCATTCTCCCACGACTAGAACACTTATATACCAGATCGCCTGTACAATAGTTCCTCACTCTGAATCTATGCACCTGGTGCTAGTCCTTCTCTGTTCTCGAGTGATTCTCGAGTCCTCTGAGTTCCTTGTCATTGTCCTCAGTCCTAGCCAACGTCCTTCATCCTAGATCCTCAAACCTCTTAAAGACCTAAGTCCCTTGTCTTCTATCCATTATCTTCATCATACTCATCCCTTGTCCTCAAGCAATTCTCGAGATCAGTGTGTTCCCTTGTCTTCATCCTCAGTCCTCTGCCCTCGGTTTGCACTAAGCTTGCTAGGAGAGATGCTGTGGTACCTCTTTGTGAGTGTCCGCCTCTCTTGGGTTTAGTTGAACACTCTCTTGAGTACACTTTGTGTCACCAACATTCTCTCAGGTGCACCTCACGTTACAAAAGATTCAGAGTCTCCTTCAGCCCCTCCTGTTACAGAGCAGGGCCTACCCCCACCACCTTCCCCTTGTCATAGTCCCCATCATGCCCTTGGGCAATCATTGGATGACCGATCGTTGTCATAGTCACTAGCTCCCCTTCGCAACCATTGGACGATTAATCGTCATCCTCCTCATCACTGCCCCATTGGACGACCGATTGTCATCATCCAAGCCATAGTCATCGTCACAGTCAATGACCCAAGGATCTAGTAACCCTAGATTACCCATTGGACGGCCGATTGTTGTCATCACCAGTTACAAACCCTTTGGATCTAACAGATCACCCATTGGACGGCCAACTGTCATCATCCTAGTCATTGACCCAGGATCTAGCGGACCTAGATCAGGAAGGATCTCCAAACCCTCGTCCTTTGCTTATCCCTCATCATTAGTCCCACAGTAACCATGGATGTTGCATATGTCAAACTTGGGAAACTCTCCCCACTTGAGCGCATGAGATGCACTAAACTTGGTCTTTGTTTCCATTGTCGCCAGAAAGGCCACAATGCCATTGAGTGCCTTGGCACTAAACCCTTGTCTCCTCACCCATTGAACCCCAGACCCATCGAAACCATAGCCAACCTTGACCTCATCAAGCCCAAAGTCCCTGAACCTACCTTGGAACTCCATGCCTACTTCGATCACCTTTGTAACTCTGGAGTTGATGAAGACTCAATCACCCTTGTCCTGAAAACCGCATTTGGAACCCCCATGACCAAGCCCACCTCCACCGTCGATGCTTACCTCGACAAACTTCGCACCTCTGGAAAGGACCTTACCACAGGTCTTCGAAAGCTGAAAGTGTATCTTAAGAAGCCAAAGCCTGCTTCTACCCTCGACACCTACTTCGATAAACTTTGTAACTCCAGGATGGATGATGCTACTATCCTCCAAGTCTTAAAAACCCTCTGTGAACCCGACAAAAAACCCTCTGATGAAGAAGTCGCCGCCCTTGCTGTCCAAGACTTCTTGATGGAAAAGAACCTGTCCACACTCTCTCCTCCCCATGTCCTCGTTGGATTACCCAACCAAAGAGCTCTCCGCTTACCCATTCGTCTCCAAGTTGGTTCAAACATTGTCAAGACTGTTGCTCTCTTAGACTATGGAGCAACTGGTAATTTCATTGACCCTAGCCTTGTCCCTGCCCTTCGTATGGGAATCAGACGTATCCAGAAACCTCTCATGGCTTACAACATCAATGGCTCTCCCAACAAAAAGGGGGCTATCAAATTCAGGATCCAAGCTAACGCTCAAATCTTCTCATTCAACGACCACCTTGACCTCATGGTTGTCTGTTGAAACTATAGTAAGGGCAGGTGTGCCCACTCAGTCACTGCCCACGATGTGAAACACAACTGAATTCACCTATAGTAAGGGCAGGTGTGCCCACTACAGTACATTAGCTAGAAATACAATGAAGAAATAGCTGGAGTCTCACCTCAGTCACTGCCCATGATGTGAAACACGACTGAGGTGAGAGAAAAGTAACATAAAGCTAAAAATATGGGCAGAGTTGTGATCGCGTAAAACTCCGGAATGTTCAAATTAGTGTAAATGGAATAAGTATTGAAAACTAGGTGTTTCCAGTCTTCCTGCAGAAGAAGTGCTTCAAGACTATCAGAAGTGGCTGTGCAGGAAACTTCTGGAAGTGTCAGAAGCGTGGGAATTCCGGAAACATTGGAAGTGTCAGAAGCATGGGAATTCCGGAAACATTGGAAGTATCGGAAGATATATGGAGTTACACTTTGACATTGTCCTCCTCACCCGCAAAAATGAACCCTGGTTATAGACCTCCCTCCAAGAAACTGCTTTCCGTTCACTCATTGCCCAATTCTGTTCTGCCCCAGTCCTTGCTCTCCCAGACATGTCTCATTCCTTCTCCATTATGACCAATGCCTCCCTGATTGCCTCTGGAGCTGTACTCCTCCAGGCCAATGTCAATGGTGACCTCCATCCCTGTGCCTATTTCTCAAAGACCTTCTCCCCCGCTGAATGTAACTATGACATCTACGACCGAGAACTCCTGGCTGTCATTCTCGCTCTTGAAGAATGGCAACAATACCTCCTTGGAACTTCACACCCTGTCACTATTATCACAGATCACAAGAACCTCTCCTTCATCAAAGACCCTTGCAAACTCTTTCGTCATCAAGCCCGCTGGTCCCTTTTCCTCCTCGACTTTGACCTCGTCTGGAAAGTAACCCCTGGAACCCAGATGGGCCCAGCTGATGCCCTGTCCCGAAAGAACTCCATTGACACCTCCGTTGACAACACTGACACATCTATCCTTCCAGACCCTGTCATCATTAACACCCTTGACCTTAAGCTATTTAACTACATCCGATCCTCGTCCTTGTCTGACCTACTAGTCCTTCGTGTGCTCAAAGCCATGGAAGAAGCGACACCTTTGTTCCCTCATTCCTCACTCCAAGATTGGTCATTTGATAATGGCCACCTCTTTTACAAGGGTCATTTATATGTTCCACCCTCATCCCAATCCACGCTTCTCCACAGTATTCACTCCTCCCCTACTACTGGCCATGCTGGTCAATTCCACACGAAAGCAATTTTAGAACAAGATTTCTGGTGGCCCGGACTTGGTACCTTCATCAAGAACTTTGTAGCTGGCTGTGCCATATGTCAACAATCCAAGGTCAACACTCATCCTACTGTCGCCCCCTTGCATCTGATTCTGTCATCATCGTCTTTGCCATTTCGACAGATCTCTGTCGATCTCATCACTGATCTCCCATTGTCATCTGATTTTGATTCTATTATGGTCGTGGTCGACCATAGCCTTATGAAGGGGGTAATTTTCATCCCTTGTAACAAAACCATTGATGCTGCAGGAGTTGCCAAACTTTTCTTCGACAACATATTCAAACACTTTGGCCTTTACGATTCCATCATCTCAGATCATGGTCCACAGTTCGCCTCTGCGTTTGCTCTTGAACTCGCTCGCCTCCTCCAGTACGACATTCGACTCTCCACTGTGTACCATCCCCAGACCGATGGTCAAACTGAACATACAAACCAAGAACTTGAGACCTACCTTCGTATCTTCTGCACCAACAACCCCCACTTCTGGTCAGAATTCCTCACTACTGCTGAATTCCATCACAATTCCGTCCCCCATAGCTCCACTAAGTCGTCCCTGTTCTCTCTCCTCCTTGGTTACAAACCCCAATCATTCCCTACCCTGGGTAAAACTTTTATCCCCGCTCTGTCTGACAGATTGATTGCCCTGTCCAAAGCATGAGAAGAAGCCCTTGCTGCACATGACTCTGCTCGCTTGGCAATGACTCGCCACTCCACCTGCTTATTCTCCCCCTGGAAAGTCAGTGACAAGGTATGGCTAGAAGCCACCAACCTTCGAATCCCCTACCCCTCTAGAAAACTCGCCCCCAAACGTCATGGACCTTTCGAAATCTCTCAGATCATCTCTCCCCTCGTCTATCATCTCAGACTACCTCTTTCCTGGAAAATCCATGACACGTTCCACACTTCCCTCTTATCTCCCTTCAAACAGACAGAAGCACATGGACCTTCCTTTCTTGAACCACCTCTGGATATTATTGATGATGATGATGAATTTGAAGTGGAAGCTATCCTATCGCACAAAGGCCACCCTGGTAACTATCAGTACCTAACCATATGGAAAGGGTACTCTCGGTCCAAAGCTACCTGGGAACCTGAAGAAAACCTCTGTCACGCTCCCAGGATCCTTTCCACTTATAAACACTCCCACTCCCTGAAGTAACTTGCCTCTTCCCTTCGTACATCCCACTCCCTTTTCCCACTCACTCGCACTTGGCTCAAATCAGTGAAAGTCATAGTGTGCTGCTGTGCACCGCTATCTAGTACCTGATCCTCTGGCAACGTGTTTGTCATCCTGCTTCTCTCCCTGTTTCCTCTTCTGCAGCGGTCTTATTGTTCACTCAATTACTTTTCCTCTCGTAACCAAACAAAGTCATTCTCATACATTTAACTTCATTTCCTCCTATGTCTATTACTCTTCAATCTCACTCATCTACCATGTCGGACCCATCACCTTTACACTCTTGTCCTGTGCAACCTTCTTTGCTTCCACCTTGTCTTTTGCCAATTCTCTATTCAGCCATCCTCTCTGATCCTGCCCTTTGGCGCATCATTCCTGAGGATCCTTTGTATCAAAATGATGATATTTTGCATCATCTCATTGGATTATTTCACACTGCAGTGCGCATTCAAAACCTTCATTTTTATTCTGCCCCACAAAACCTGCCCCCTTCTTTTGGAGTTCCTCTTCATGTTGCAATTGGGCAGCTGTCTGAACGGGTCCTAGATCTGTTAATACTTAACCATTTTGCTGATCTTGTACCTAGACTTCCTGTTCAACTCATACTTCTGACCTTTCATCCCATCTTTTTGTCTTTAAACCCACAGGAACGAGACTTTTATCTCAAAAACATTACCTCTCACCTGGAAAGTGGTCAAGTTGCTCAATTGCCTATCCCTGAGCCACCTCTCCCAGTTCCTGCTCCTCCCTCCCCTGCCACATCCACATCTCACACTCTAGTGGATCGTCTATCCTCTCCCCCTCCTTCCTCATCGTCTTCTAACTCGGACACAGTCGATATTGGACCTATATACTTCAATGTACCTCCCCCACCTCCTGATTCCACCCCCGATCCATCATTATTGGCAAGAATGGCCAATGCAGTAAACGGTGCAACCGCCTCTGATGGCTCTTCCTTCATTGACTATGCTGCCCAAGCTCAAGTTTGGGCTCTTTATAAACATCTCACTGATGGACATTTGATACTTGACTCTCCCACTCAAGTCCTGGAATCTTGGTTCGTTCTCCGAGATGCCACTCCCTCTACAGTGTGTTTTTATTGCCATCGTACGGGCCACTACCGAGTCAATTGCCCTCAATACCACTGCCCTTGCTGTGGCACTCCTGCTCCTGGCCATAGAGCTATCCTCTGTCTCCAATCCTTCTGCAACTTTTGCCATCACTGGGGCCATGGACCACATGTATGTCCTAGCAGACTTTGTGCTCTCTGTAATGGCGAAGGTCATGTCACTGATGACTGTCCTTATGCTGTGCACATGTCTGGACTTTTTGCTGAGGAAGTTGCTGATGTTTACAAAGAGGATAATTGAGCTGGTAACTCAATTGTACAAAGGGGGTAATGTTATGATTTTTCTCCCTTCTTCATCATCTCATTCCGTCTTCTTCCCTTGTCATTCCGTCTTCTTCCCTTGCTTGTTTGTCTCTTATGTAAACCTCTTTTCATTGGACGATTAGCTCCACAGCTGTCTCTCTCACAATGGTGATGTTTCCCCTTATTCCCTCGCATTCTACAACATTCCATTCTCTCACGATAGGAATACTTATACCACTCACCCTGTAATTTTACTCCTTACACTGAATCTACGCCATCCTGCGTACTTGTTGGTTGTCCTCGAGCGATTCTCGAGTCCTCTGAGTTTCTCGTCGTTGTCCTCAGTCTTGGTCTACATCCTTTGTCCCAACTCCTCGAACCTCTTAACCCTGAGTCCTCAGTTCATTGTCTATGATATTCGTTGTACTCATTCTCAGTCCTCGAGCAATTCTCGAGACCGTGTGCTCCCTCGTCATCATCCTCTGTCCTCTGTCCTCATTTTGCACTTAGCTTGCTAGGAGAGACACTGTGGTACCTCTTCGTGAGCATCTGCCTCTCTTGGGTTAAGTTGAACACTCTCTTGAGTACACTTTGTGTTACAACAATCATTTAACTTATTCTCAAATAGCTTCACAACACAAGAAACTGTCAAAATATTTGGGACTTGGTCCCATCCAAACCAATGTTGTGTTTGATCATTTTGAACAAGTTATAAGTTACCTTGGACTGAAAGCTTGAATTATGATGGACCTAGATAATTGAAAATGTATTTGTACCACCTTCAATAGGGGCACAATATGCTGCCTCACAATGTAAGAGAGAACAGTAATCAGGAGAGACATGAGATCATGTAGAACAACAAGCTGAATGATAGAACAATCCAGGGGCACAGTGCAGCATATCTCAGAGCTGGTATCCACAGACAATTAAGTGCCCAATTGTATACAAGTAAATTTAAGTTGCATTCAAATAAGCAAATGTATGGTACCTGTAAAAGCAGACATACCCTAACTGTGTCCAAGCATTTTTCAGTGCCCTTAATGGACTCTGAAAGGACTCAAAAGACTATCATGACAAGAATTACTAAACTCATCGTCCAAAGATCTACAAATAGAACATGGTGTCTCTAAGCCTGCCAGAAACACCACTTCCCCACAGCCCCTTGGCCTTGTCAAAAGCACTCTCCTCTGCCCGATGCTTTCCCTTTCCCTTGTCCTTTCCCTCGTCTTTGCCCCCTGACAACAGTTTGTGGAGATAGCACCGCCCGCGTTCGCACGCAATGTCGGCCCAGTACGCAGGCGAGACCAGGCTGACCGCCTTGGTCGCCCGCGCAAACATGTAGCTCAGGTCGTTGGTCACCCGCTGGAGGTCGTCCGCGTTGAACGCGTTCTCGTCGTGGACGACGAAATAATGCGTCGGTCGGGTGGTGCATTTCCGGGTGGTGCTGTTGAGACCCCCGTGCGCTGCGTCACGTCAGATCACGATCGAGGAGCTGAAGAGGTACGGACCTTGCAAGAAGAAGTCAAATTCATAGGCTGGGGTGACGCCACGGTCGACGACCGTGCCGGGGAGCGGGTTGCCATCGGATGCTGCGTCATTTTCGTTGGTGGGGTAGAACCGCGTGTGGTGGCGCTTGCCACAGATGACGATGCTCAGCTTCGGTTGGTATTTGGGACCAAAGTGCGCAAAGGCCCGCTTCATTTCTTTGAGCTCGAAGCTGCGTACTTGGGCAAATTGACTCTAGATGGATCGGAGGCGTCAACGACTAGTCAGATGCTAGGACGAGCGGACATACTTCAGAGACGCCATCTCGAAACAGAATAACACGTTCGGGCAGTCTTCCGTTTTTACCCTTGTATAGCTGGAAGCGACTAATGAATATGTCCCGTAGGACATCGTCCTCGTTTTCGCGATCGATCTATGCCAACATTCAGATGATCCCCTGCGATAGGAAGGATTTAAATACCTCGACCTTGCTCTCTCGCAAGGCAAGTTCCGCAGGGTACTGCGCAAAGCAGTCGTCAACGCTCGCCACCACCGCCACGATGGATGCTATTTTTAGAGTTTGTCAGGACCGCATCCAACACACGCAGGAAGACACGGACGTGTTCCGGTTACAGAAAGACCTCTCGCAGGATGCGTTACATCCATTCCCATGACCATCGTCGGGACGCTCTTGAGCCACATCCCGCTGTTCGCGTCCAGCGTGTGGTTAATCCCTCCCATCTTCATGTTCACCTTGAGCGCCACGTTGGCATAGTATTGCATTTGACCCTTTGAATTCTTCACCTTGCTCGACTGCATGCAGACGGTGGCGACATCGAGCTGGGTGTCGCAAAGTCGCTTGATACCATTGTAGATGGCCTTGTCATCGTTCGATAACATGACGAGGACGAGTTCCGCTTGAACCCGCTCCACGAGGCCTCTCATAGAGTGTTCAATGAATTCCATCGCATCGTCTCTGAAATGATCCTTTCCCCCGCGAGGCAGTTGCACCTTCGTAATGGCGTCTTTCCCCAGTGGCTTCATCCGCATCCCGCTCTTGTTGCACATCTTACAGAACCCGTCTGCGATCTCTTGCACTTCCTCTCTGCTGTTAAAATGAGATTCGCCCTCGTCCTGAATAACGAGCACGGCCCATCTATCCAGCAGCGCGCCCACAGAAAACTTGACATCGCGAAGATTCCACGACGCACGCTCATCAATGGACGCGGCCTTGGAGGACGAGTACGACAGTCCCGGTTTATCAAGGACGCGTCCAGGCACGGAGGCCATCTCCGTGCCTACACTGACTCCAAACGCATCCAACACGGGGTTCGAGTCGCGAAATTCGAGTAGGTCAAGGCCCTTGTTGACGATTTGTTCAGCGTTCTCTTTGGGGGGCTTACACGCGGCATCGAGCATCTCCTTGGCATGTTTCCGATTAGTGAGTTCGCCCCTGAAGCCCTGGTCCTCTAGGATGTCGCAAACCTCTGGGGGATAAAAATTGCCATTTGGTCCCTCGAGAAGTTGGAGATGAGGCTGGGTCAGTTTGATGCCGTGTTCTTCGAGCAGGGTCAACATGGAAGCTCTTGACGAGAAAACCATCCTTACTGAGGTCATAGTACTGTGCGATCGTGATTTTTCCGTATGCCCCGTGATTGAATCTCATCTCGAGAGCGTTCTGCTTGGATATGCCCTTTATCATAACTATGTGACCTTCCGGCAGGGTTTTCACTCGCACTTGTTTCCCAAAAGCACCCATGCTGCGGTCGACCCGACGATATTCCTGCAAGGCGATGGCAAAGTTTTGTGGCTTGTAAAATGCCGCGTGGCATACATTGACATTAACCATAAGTTGTTGGTGTGCTGGTCGGGCGGAGACGTAAAAGCCCTGTCGTACTGCGAGCCCTCCGCCGATATCTTTGGGCTCCGGGTTGTCGAAGAAGAGGCGCTGGTCTGGGTGTTTCTTAGTTTCGTCGTTCCGTCCCACTTTGATACCTGTATGGGAAGGGCGTGCGACGAGGACGAGGTTCACCGCAGAAAGTACCTTGGAGAGCGCTTGGGAATCGACAGGTTCGCCCGCGAGACATCTACGCGCCCAGTCAGTGAAGATGCAAGTAGAACTGAGAATGCACCTACTCTTTCAGAACTTCTTGATCGACTTCCTCCAGATAAGTAAGGGTTAGGGTGTATTCGATCCCACCTTGCACAGGGTCTTGTTCATCCTCTTCATAGTACCCCCCGCGTATCGTCAGGGGGTTCTCAGGCAACAAGACAGATGCCACGAGCTTGTCAGCGCCGTCGTGCGCCACCCGCCCCTCTATCTGCGCCTTCCATTCCTCCGTCTGTTCCGCAAGCTCAAAGACACGCCGCTTGACGCGGCCCGTCACCTTTTTTTTCTTGTCATTGAGCTCAATCTCGGCACGGTACTGGTATATCTTGCCCTCGACCTGTACCGGAAAGTAGTTGGCGCGGAGCACAACCGACCGACCCAGCGTCCCATACTCGGGCCGCAGTGGGAGGCCGTTCGGGCCCTGCGCACCGGCCGCGTTCAGGCCCGCTACCACAGCCTTGTCAGAGTCATCTTTGATACGGGCATCGACCGATGACGGTCGGTCCGGCATAAAGATACTGGGTTAGGTCAGCCTTGGAGAGAGCGTCAGAGGTCGCAAGAGGACTTACACTCCACCAACTGGTCGTCCGCGAGCGGGCCCGCGCATGGGCTGAAAGGGTGCACCAGCTCCCCGTCTGGGGGGTCCTTGAGGGTAGGACTGGCTTCCACCCCCTCTACCTGAGCGTGGGCCAGGGGGTCCTTGGGCGTAAAACTGGCCTCCGCCTGGGCCATGGCCAGGGTTTGCGCTTCTACCTCCACCTAGATTGGGGCCGGGTCCAGCCCCTCTGCTGGCAGCGCTGCTAACGCTACCATGAGGTGACGAGGTTCTGCCAGAGTCAGTTTGCCAGCCAGGTCCACGTCCGCGTCCACGTCCTCTTCCTCTTCTTCCTCTATCTTGTCCAGTGTTGCTCATAGGTCTTTCGTGAGTGGGTTAGTAGATCCCAGCCGTTCGGAGTCACTATTTACACGTTCCGATGCGCAGCTGATCGTGGGAGTGAATCGCCATTTCGAAATCAAGAATGAGTCAGCATCTTATCTTCCTCACATTCTTCCATCTTCTACACGAGTAGTTTAGGGCCTAAAAATTTGGAATACTGTCAAGAGAGTCGTGACAAGACGAGGCCTGATCTCACTACCTCGCAATCGACCATCGTTGTCGCTCCCAACTACTACTAAGCCGAATCGATCGCGTCCATCTCATCTCGTCGCCCAGTCGATGCGTGTTGTCAGCGAGGGCTTCAACTGTTGCAGCCTTGTCCCCGATATGATCGCATCGGCCTTGGGGAGAGCACACGAAAGAGTGACGACTTGCACCTGATCGACCTTGGGACAGTCTGCGCTCGATGATCCTGTGACGCTGAGCGGGGCGCCAAGAGCCTGACATGCCTGGTGGTCGTCGCTATGTTAGATGCCAGACTGACCTCCCGATCCTGAGTTCGCACTGGTGTTACTAAATGAAATGATAAGAACTGCGGTAAACACACGTTACGCAGGCAGTCGTGGGAGCAGGTGTACTATTCTGAAAACATCTCCAGCGAAACACGAGATCGAGCGGAACCATCATGATGAAACACCCCTCATGGATATTAAATCATGCCGCACGCTTGACAACCTCTAAACCAGGGCTCGCGGGATGATAACGACCAACTCGGATTTATACATACAATATGATAAAAGCTCTATGATCTGCAACAAAAAATAACCAGGTTCAGTCTATACCATACAGTCAAAATCCGAAGGGTGTAAAGTACAGTGACTGACGAGGGGAGCGAACTCTGGATGATGAGCGTGTGTATGGGAGGTGGTACAGATGATGGCGGGCCAAAGGTGGGTATAGGATGACACAGGTATCAGGAACATGATGAGGCTACCAGGAGAACCGGTAACGCCCTGAACGCTCCGCGTTACGACAGACGGTAACGAACAGAAATCAGCATCGCCAATGACAGAAACTCTCGGCACGACATTCGCACGCCGGACGCAGAGGGAAGCAAATACTTATAAAAGTCCTGACCAGAAGCCGGCTTGTCAGGCGATACGGGTGCCAGACGAACGAGAATGGTGGGAATATGAGCGGGGTGGACACGTAGAAAGTGCGGGCAAGGGGCATCACAAGACCTAATCTTCTTCAGGAACCTCGCAGATGCTGGACAAGGACTGCTTGCGCGTGTGACCGCGGAGACTGGCACTGCTGCATCTTCGGTGATGCCCAGAGGTTCGCCTCTGTAGAGGCTGAGGTACTCCTGCGACAGGAAGGCTGAGTGAGGGAGAGGGACCGCAGTTGAGTGGCAAAACGGGGGTGACTTCCTCGGAAAGGGAAGAAAGGGAAGAACTCGGAGATGAGCTATAAATGATGTACGGTTCTTCTTCCTCTACGCAGGGAAAGGGGATCGCAGATGCTTGCACACCAGCATCCGGATAGGAGAAAGGGGAGTATGATCGACTCGGACGACCGTAATTCGGCTGGCAACGCGTCAGAACAACCATGAATGACGGGAAGAAGTAGTAGACATACAGAATAGTTTTGAGCGTTTGTTTCCTTGACCCACTCTGCGACGCGCCTGACCCATTCCCTTTGTTTGAGAAACTCGATACGCTCCTTTCTCTGCATGGCGGACTCGGTGTAGTTTTTCTGCCTGCCGCGGGGGTCGTAGAACATAGCTGGGTTGGTTATATTGGCGCTCATGTGAGGGTCAATGAGGGGAGGGTATGCCATGGTTGAGGAGATGAAGAAAAAGACGCCGTCGAATGTGTCAGATTTATATTCTGATTTAAGAGGGGGGTTCTAGAATGTGAATAATTGTGTGGCTGTGCTAAGATTGTCTAGGATGAGTCAGCGCTCACTACATTAATCACGTTCTCGGAGCGTCTTTTCAGGCCTTCGGCCATCGCATTGAACCCGCTTTGTAGACCACCCGCAAGGAACAGCTTAAAGGCGTGAGCCAACAATCCACCAAACACTTCAATTGTCTCATAGCGCGTCTGTCTCCGCCCATCTTCCACCACCTCCACCAACGCTTGCCACCGCTCATTCGAGAGTAACCATGCCGGAAACTGCGCACCCTCCCATGCACACCGGTAATTCTCCGGGTCAATGGTGGTAATGACTTGGAATGCCGAGCTGGCAGGTAACATCTTGGGGGGGTCGAACGAGGGCGGAATGTGCACCGGATAGATGAGCAAATGTGCCCCAGCGCGCGGCGTCTGCTCAGGGAGTGGTCGCTTGGATGGATCCGTGAGGCACTGATTCCGACTGCGCCGCAAAAAAAAACCATCAGATGAAGCAGAAGCTCGAATGAAATGAGACATGCACGAATGGGTTCCTGTCCATGGCGTCGCGTCAATCCAGAGTCAATCAAGGTCCGCGACATACCATTCACTGTAGGACTGCCAGTCCATCAAAACCCTCCACACCACGTCGCGTGGCGCATCGATAGTTATAGACGCAGACACAGCAAGTACGCCCTGAGAGGACCGCGGAGGAAGGCCTTGGCTCATGGCTGCTAAAAGGAACCTGACAGTGGCAATGCTACGTTAATTACGTAACCGACTTCGGAACCCGGCAGTCAAAAGTTGGCTTGGTGCCCTGGACAAACGTTACTCACTTAAATCCGAGGACCATATGGTCCTGTGGATGCTATGCTTACTCGGATCATCTTTTTAAGTTCTGACGCCTTGCCAACAACACGGGTCGACAAGGTGTGGTACTTTTACGACAAGTTTAGTTAGCTTCAGGGGCTATTGATTACGTACATGAAAATTTATGTATCAGTCCCCGTCAAAGACAACGTGTAGGGTAATGGCTCCGTCTGCCCTCGCAGCTCAGCTTGCTGCGTCGACCTCCTTGAACGCGTCCTTGTTACAGGACAGGTCAAAAAAGAGACATGTTGAATCGTATCTGTTTACTGGCAAAGACGCCGACCTTCATGATCTAGACTCCATACATGCACTTGCATCCACCGCTTTCGCTCACCTGCGCTCACTTTCTCCTGCATTTTCCTCCAAATCCATCAAACTGGGTGCAGATGAGTCGCCCTTGGTCGTCGATTTCGAACAAGTCTTGTTTTCCGATGCAGCCAGGGCTCTCGATCGTACACTCCAGACATCAGAAGTCAATGCGAACCTCGATCGCAATATCCATGCATTTCTAGCTCTTCTTGGTCCTTGGCTCATGGAGGCACCCTCCAGTAAGGTTCTAGAATGGTTTGTGAAGCGCTTCAGGTGCGTTTTCTTTTACCTGACAAAGCCTTTGGTTTGCAATTTCCGACAGAGTCCACGAGTTCAACGTACATGGCATCCTCGGGCTGTTCTTACCATATCATGAATCACCACACTTTGTTAAGATGCTTTCGATACTGCACATACAGTAAGTACTCAAGGTGGGTAAACATCTTTGTCCTGACGCATTCCCAGACCGAACTCTTCTTTTTCGTTTTTGCTTCCCTTCAAATCGGCCGCAAAACCACTTTCACGCGGTGCATTGATAAAGGAAATGGCATCAAATACAGACCTCGCGCGCTTTGTTGCCGACCTTTTACCCACCGCTATTAAATGTACCATCACCTCTTTTCTGGTCATCTCCTTCTCTGACCGTCACCGTAGTTTCACATCTACATCGTACATTGCTTGCATTTCACGCTGCCACGATACACGACTACATTTCTAGCGTGCCAACGCTGGACGATGGCATCCTCGCATTCATCCTACCCTCTTTGCTTGCTCCGCTCCACTCTCATCAAAAAGATTCCAATTCAGTGGTAAGCTGCCTCGTCACGATCTCCCCCTCGATCTATTAAACCTTTTCGCCGATCAGCTGGGAAGCTTCGTTCTCTTATGCGCCCTCTCGCGCAAAGTGAACTTGAAACCTGCCGCTGTATCGGCCGTTGTCAGCGCAATGGCATCTCAAGTACGCGGCGCTCGGGGTTCAGGAAAGGGCACCGTATCTACGACCCATTTCGTAAAGGCTGTTGTGGCAATCTGTTCAGCGCAACCAGGTGTCCAAGAATTCTCTCTCAGTGCATGTCAGTTGTGCACTAAGATGTCGTGCGTCATTTCTGTCATCTCGGAGTCAGGTTCAGACGGCACCGTGCTTCTGCAGGGGCTTCGCTGATGAACTAAGTAAAATCATGGCCGTTGTCGGTGTGGAGCATTTCATTATCCCCCTTCTGCGCCCTTTGAGTGGACGGTAAATTTATAGCTTTCTGGAAGCAGTCATGCCTGACTATTGTATAGTATCCACGATCATCGCGTTTCGTCCTTGTTTTCTACTGCAATCAATGCCGCGAATACGCCGGCGATAGTCGTCAGAAAATTATCTTGCATTCTGATTCGCCTTGCTACTCTGCCGCCCGATGTTGAGGGTGAAGCAGTCGACACCGAGATGAAGGACGAAACCGTTCGAGTAGCGCGGTCGCTACTTTCTCTCGTTCACCAGCGTCATCTTGAGCTCTTGAGGGACGTTACAGACAACATGCTTTCCGAGATTGGCGTAGATGCTAGTGAATCGAACAAGGGGCAAAAGGAACGCGAAAAGACGGCAAGCGAGCTGTTAACGTCACTTACATTGGTAAGTGAAATCCGTTGATCGTGTTTCTGTAGCTGAGATCATATACCTTAGGACCACCCATTGGCTGAGTCTAGCGACGTAAACGAGGTTGTCGTCGCGTCTGCGGGTGTGTCAAAAGAGACACGTGTTGCAGCGGTGGCGACAATGTACTCGATGTTGAGGGATACAGACATTGATCTCTCTGCTCCAGATATGGTTCGTGTTTCCTCCTATTTTTTGGGCCGAGCTGAGGGCGTGCCAGGCATCTATTCAATCCGCGCTACTCGGTCGTGTTTATGATACCCATATAGGCGTATTGCAAGCGCTCTATGGCTCGTCCGATCTGTTCTTGTCAACTATTGTTCCATCAACATCGCCTCAACAGCTACTAGATGTCATCTCCTCACAGCTCTTCCCCATACCTCCCGCTCGGGTGATTCTACGTGCGCATGTGGCATTCCTTGCGGGACCATTTGCAAAGGCGTATCCTGACCTCGCCCCTGAGGTCCAACGAACTGCACTTTTCCCCTTCTTATTGGTCTCCAAATCAAAGTTCAAGACGACGCGTGGTGTATGGGAAGCCATCAAGGAGGGCGATGGTTTCCGCACGGGATGGCTGCGAGGCTGTGCGGAAATATGGAATCGAGCGTCGGTAATGAGCAATGACGTTTCGGACGCCGGCAAGGATGACAGTGATGGAGGCTGCGAGAGGCTCTGCGACACTAACCTTGATGTAGCCAACAAGATTGCCGGTGGGTGATTCCGCACAGGTCGGGCATGGAGGCTGAACACGTGCCCGCATGCAGAGAACATTCTCCTCGAAAGTGACCCCACGCAGGATATCACCGTCCTGCTGTCCAAGTTGCGGGACTCCCCTCCGCATGCTCGGGCGCTGGCGTATTTGGTTTGCCGTGCGCTGCTGACGCGTGCGTCGGGAGGCCAACAGATCTTGCTGGCACACCGCATCATACACGCTATCCGTTTAACCACTCCGGAAGCGAGCGATGACTTGACATTGAATGAGGTGTGCTTAGTTTGATTCGTATCATTTGTTCGGTATTCACGGCAGCGAAAGGCGTTGGATGCCCGCCATGTAGGCATTAAGGTGGTCATGAATCCGGGAGGACGAACAGCCGTCCATGCGGTGCAGGCCTCGATCCTCGCTCTGCTTTCGGCTCTGCCCCTCCCTCGCGAATTCTCGACATCCTGGATGATGCCTTCGGTACGCGCCGTCTGTTTTCGTGAACTTGGCTGACGTGTCAAAGGTGGAAGAGATCCCCAGTGATTCAAGTCGATGCTACGTGTCCTTGATGCAGGAAATTTATGCGCTTGTGTCCGCATCGGCGCGTGTCGCACCCAACCAGCTTTCGACCTCAATCTTACAAGCGCTGTTCCTCAACTTGAAGGATGGCACACTAGCGTTTCTCCTTGGGATTCTTCTTTCGTCCTCGCCATCCTTGGTGAGCGTGAGGACACACGCCCTATTGCACGTCCTCGCGTTCGTACGTGGTCATTCTGGGGCCAAGACTATTGATTTCCAGGTGGTGCTTCCGACGTTAATCGCTGTGCTTCTGGATGCTCGGAGTGACAAACGGGATCGTGCCTTAATTTTTGAGAGCATTTCGCTTCTTGGCGGTACTTTTGAGAAAAAGCACATGTATGGTCTGGATACGTTATATGGACCAGTTTCATGTAAGTCCGTGAAAAGCCATTTGTGAAGGATCGCTGACGGGCCTCGATAGCCCAGCTACAATACTTGGATACCAAGGATCTTTCCGTCTATGTGAAAGCCCTTGTGGACAACCGAGAGCAAGTGATCCAAGATGAGAATTACATCCAGGTATTTCATCAAAGGCACTTTGAAGGTTCGAACGCAAAGTACGGAATACTGTGAACTGTTTGTCCCCATTACTCACAGTTGAACAGATATCGTCGCCGGGTCTTGTGTTTCTTGCTCTCACATGTGATCAGCCATCCCTTTCCATCCGCTCGGATTGCACTCCTGCATTCTATCGAGAACGTGTCCGATTTTTCCAAGCCTCATATGTTGCTCCCAGTCGTGAAAGGCCTGATACAAGATCCTGGTCCTATTGCTCAGATGTTTGGCGCCTCATTCGAGACATACGCGTCGCTTGTCGTCGCTGGCTTTCTCTCCATCACTCCTGCGGATCTCGCGCGTAGGGACGATGACGAAACTTGGCCCTTGTTCATTTCAGGATTACGATTTTATTTTCACTCCAGTGCGTTGTCTTTACTCGTGGTTGGTTCCACGTGCTAATCAACCTGATAGACTCGGATGCGTCAGTGCGCGAGCTCTATGCGAATGCCCTTGAACAGAGGCTCTTTGTCGGTCTCGATCTGGATAAATGCTCTGAGGTTTGTACCGTATTGTTGCAAGCGGGAAGTGAGGGTGGCGAAGCGGTACGTTCATGTGTCCTTCATTTTTTATATGCTTACGTATCATATTTAGTACTTGGAGTCCCGTGCTCTCCTAGGAAAACTCGTTAGAGACGTTGGGTTGATCGCTCGCCTTCTCGTACAGTTTCGACCAGATCATGTCGAGGGCGAGGCACCTGCGAACAAGCGCGCCAAGCTGGATCAGTATGTGACCGTCTGGCTTGTTCAGGCGCGTAGATTGACGTTATTTCTAGAACACCCCATGCCTCTGAGATCAGCAAACTCCAACCACTTAGTCTTCTGGCCGAAATACTCGGAACGACCGAGATCCCCGGATCTATGGATTTGGTCTCGATCCTTTTGGAAACCCTCAACAAGATCGTGCGCTCTGACATCTGGAGCCCGTCGGATACGAGCTATGTCTGTCAGATGCTGATGGCTGCGATAGAAAAGAGCGCGAGCAAGCTCACGGTAAGTATTTTTCCTCGTGTGGCCTTTGCAAGCTTGACGGGATATCAGGATGCCCCGACGATGCCCATTCGCTTGGATGTCTTGGTTGAACTTATCCGTGGTCCGTTGACTTATTCCTTTGTCGCACGCCATCATCTAATTCGCTTGACAGTGACAGATAACCCGCAAACATTCAATGAGGCACTGTTGTTGATGGCTAGCTTGGCCCAGCTTACCCCCGATTCTGTCCTCCACAACATCATGCCCATTTTTACGTTCATGGGATCCAATGTCTTTCATAGAGATGACTCGTATAGTTTCAAAGTCGTCCAGAATGTGAGTCCATACCTTTCAGTCATTGGAACCCTACTCAACGATTCCGTACAGACCATCAACAACATTGTACCGGTGATGGTGACTTCTCTCAAAACAAAACATTTGGGCGGCCTCGACCTGTATGTTGGCGCGAGAGATTTCCTGCGCATCTTTACGGACGCGTCCAACCACATTCCCCGACACCGCAGACACAAGTAAGTTCTTTGTTCCAGGCGTGACTGGTTTCTTACCTGTTCCGATAGCTTTTTTGTGCACCTCACTGAAGTTCTTGGAGCACACGCCTTTTTGCCACCTGTATGTATGCTACTTGTGGACAAGGTCACCAACCGCGCGAGCCGTCAAACGCTGGAAGAGGCGCAGAATACACTCACCCTGCCTACCTCGTTGCTCCGGCACTTCGCGCGTCCGCTACAATTATTTGTGCGTCTGCAGTGTCTATCGGTTTCAGAGTAACTCACAGTTTCGCCGCAGGTGCTCACAGAAGTACTCAAGGAGTGTTCGCGACTCAGGTCGCTGCCTCCGGCGCGTGAAAGTGCTGAACCCGCCTTTTTAGATTATCCTCGGTGAGTTTCGCCTGCGCCTCCGTTTTCGCTGCGGTGCATTGACATCGCCTTTAAGGGATGGGGAGCATTCATTGTCCACCTCTGCGACACTGAAGCGGCGCATACAAGCACTTGTATTGTTTGCGAGCACGGCCCTGACGCCTGCGGAACAGAACGAAGTGCCAGAGGGCGGCGCGGGTGGTAGTACCACTGACATCATCACCCTTTTGTTGGATCTTGCCTCGCTTCCGGCTGGCCATGCCTCGGAAGGCGACTCGGCAGCAATCATCGCTGCGGCACAAGCTGGTATCGAACGTATCATGAACGTCATTTCTGCTAGGGAGTTCCTGACCGCAGGTCGTGTGATGTTGGCGTCCACGGACACGAGGGTGCGTCTTTTCTTGTTCTTGAACACAGACAGATCTGAGACTCGGACTAGATCAAGTCAGGTGCGCTTGGCGTCATTTCCGCCCGAGTGCCTCTTGTCACGGAAACGCAGCGCGAGGCGTGTCAAACGACCATTCTCGACCTCATCGGTCTCATTCGAGAGATAATCGAACACCAATCTGCCGGGGCTCTGGTGGAATCTGCGTTGCAAGCGCTCAAGGCGTTGGGATCCTCATGCTGTACTGGAGAAGAGACGGCGCTCGTGTCGACCCTGCCACACGTTCTGAAGGTGGTGCGATCGCGGACGTCTGCGGGTGCTGGGATGTCGGTGTTGCCGTGTTATATGTGCGTCTGTGGCTTGGTCTGACAAGGTCGGGTCTGATATGGTGTTATCAGCACTGCTCTTGGGCCACGCATTATTCCTCATTTTAGGACTATCGTGCAAGAATGTATAGTGATCCTCCGTGAAGCACTGAAGGGAAAGTCTCGTAAGTCTTGCACATGTTCGTGGACATGTCACTAACTTGCTCTTCAGAACTGGCGGACGTAGGAGAAGCTGCCCTTGCCACCCTCCAAAGCCTCCTGTCTTCTCTACCCGCCTTTTACGGGGCGCCCGAGCTGACTGAGGTCGCGAAGCTCTATGTCGACTACAGTGCCACGTCGACCGCACGAAACAACCCCCTCACCGGGCTGAGCAAGACGATATCGAAAAAGACGTCGGCCGAGGTGTTACTTCCCGTGTTGATCGATCTTTGGCCCTGCGTGAACAAGGCACAGACAAAGGTACGCGAGCGTCTGTGTTTCTTTTTGGGACTGTGACGAGATATGAAACTAGGATGGCGTGAATGGTATGATTGGCTACTTTGTGCTGTTCAAGCGAACTTTGCACGCTGCTCCGCGCCCGGACGTGCTAGATACCCTGCGGCCGCTGTTCAAAGTCTTCATGGAAGCGTTTGACGTCAAGATGGCGTTTGGCTTAACAGAGGTTCGTTTTATTGATCAGTGTTCTACTGCGGGGACTTATGGATTCGCCATTTAGGGCGAGCCTCATGTGATCTCCGCCTTCACGGAGCTTGTTGTAAAGCTCAACGAAAATGCATTCAGACCTCTTTTCCGACGTATGCAGGACTGGGCGTTTGTGGATGAAAAGGGTACGGATACCCCTGTGTACGGACGTCTGGATGCAATTAACTTGTCTTTCACAGCGGACGATGAGAGGAAGGTCACTTTTTGTCATCTGTGTGCTGCCTTGTTGGACTACTTCAAGGTAGGTCGTGTGTTTGTATCGAAAACTCTACTCATGGATTGATTGACTTCTACAGGGGCTGATGAACCCATGCATGTCTACCTTGTTACGTCCGCTGAGAGAGGTGTTGCAATCTTTCAGTGCCTCACGAGAAACCGACGCGACGAATTTTGCGCTATGGTCGGGCGTAATCGCAACGCTGACAAAGTCCCTCGAGGCCGACGACGGAGGTACGTCTCGATGATGCGTCACCTTTAAGGCGTGTACGAAGACTGATTCGCCATCCAGTCTTTTGGCGTGAAGATAAGCTGGCCACCCTCCTTCCACACATTGTGTCCCAAGTACCAATCGCTGTACGTCTGCCCACGCCACCTCCGATGATCGATGTGCCTCCAGAGACACAACCTCTGGCGCCACGACAACGCTTAATCGGCTGTCTCCTTGCCGTCCTTGCGCTCCTTCCCAACTTGTCCTCCGACCCGCTCAAAAGCCTCAACCTTGACCTTCTCATGCACACGCGCTCCGAGGACGCCCGGGTACGTATCCTAGCCCTTGAATGCACTCGCGAGATGTGGAAAGCCGATGGCGGCAAACTCATTGGTGCGTTCCCGAAAGGATGCACATTGATCGTGCTAACGCGTGTTTTTGCAGGGTTCGTGGGCGAGACAGCCACGTTCATCACCGAGTGCGCCGAGGATGAAAATGATGTGGTTGTTCGGGGAGCACATGAACTCAAGAATATGGTTGAGAGCGTGGCAGGGAGTATTAGTGGGTTGTAGTACTGTTAGTAGCTGGCTTTGAAAAGTACGACGATGTTCATTGACACGTCTGATCTCGACGTCAACGAAAAGACCCCCTTGCAATACGCCGTCACACACGTTTTCCTTCCCGTCCAGCCTCCTGGAAGAAGCGACTATACCTTGGACAACGATCTCTCACTGTTTCGTACAGCATGCGCGACTGCCCGGCATTATGCTGCCGTGCACATCCATGGAACCCCAGAAGAGGACCATTGGCATCGTATCACTAAGATGCTAGATAATTTACAAGCCTCCGTCGAGTCGATGAACAGAGAGGTCGTCTCCCAGTTGTGCGGGATGTGCGCAGGAGGTACGATCACCGGTCTTGATCACGCGTTCCTCGTCAAACCTACCTTTGCGGTCTACAGACAGCCTAGCGTTTTTCGTTCGACCCCAAAACGTCGTGGTCTTGCTCTCAAAGGGAGAGAAATCTACGGTTTGCGAGTCACTCGAGTTGTCACCGAGCAAGGATACTACAGAAAGAACACTGCAATCCCGTTATCCCGAACTAGCCGTCGAGATGGCCAACGAGGTATTTAACTCTGAGGACGTCCAGACAACACTTGCCCACTTTCTCTATCCCCGTTCTGCTAAGCTGGATCTTTCCTACGACGGCCGAGAATATATCGTTGCACTCCATGCTCACATCACGCGAGGTGTTGACTGTACCCCCAGTGTTCCATACATCACCAAACACGTCCGCGACCACGCTTTTTCGCGTTCGGATCGTTGGCACCGCTCGTCTCTCTGGCTCCTCATCAGGATCACCATCCAGTTGTCATTCGATCGATCTCGTCTTGGACGTATTTTCTACAAGCGATTCATGTTGTTCTTCGTGTGCACCATTGCAAAAAAAGCAAGCGAGGTGCACGAGGACTTTTCCAACGGTCTGCTGTACTTGATGGCGTGTAAGATCCTCCGACGTTCGAGCAAGCTCGGGCAATCTATCCCCGACTGGCTCTCTAAAATTGCGCTTACGACTTGTGCCTCCCTCCGAGAGACCCTGGACGCCAGGTGGAGGCTGTTGGATGTCCAGACGCCCCAACTTCAGACGCCCTCCCCGGACATGCTCGCGAGAGATAAGCAGTTCTCGATGTCTTTTAGTGGTCAATATATCCGTGACGCTCTCGCGAATCGCGGCCATAAACAGGCCAACGCTCCCTTCCGTCCCAACGATCGTCGCCGTGGAACCATTGAGGATTTTCTGTCTTCAAACGGGGCCTTCTTTGAGACCGCATATCATGCTGATCCCCAGGGTGCTCTTTATGATGTTGGGCAATTGGTTGGGCAAGGCATTGATGATTGGTTCACTCAAGTCACGGATGTAGATGACGCGTGCACGCAGCTTGGAATCTTGATGGAAAGATATATGATATATGCCGAAAATGCATCTGGAGGAAATCCTGAAGCCACTTCCATTACTCTTCTGACTGCGATTGAGCTCTTCGTTGCGCTTGACAAGCTAGTTGTCAGGAAGATGCCCATGTTCGCAGACTATTCCCCCGAGATTCCGCTGTCGTTCTTGGAGACATTTCTTTTGCGCACGCCATCAAACCTCCATCGTCTTTCTCGTGCATACCAATACCTTTCTGCACGCCACTCTCAATCACATCCAGGATGGTCGGTATTCTCGGACGAATTCACCGAGAACAGTTTTGGCGCCCGCTGTTATGACCAATCCCAAGATCTTCAATACCTTAAAGCTTACATTGACTATAAGGCTGAACGTCGCCACTTAGATCGTCAAGAACGCGCAGAGGATTATCGATCGCCACTTCCCTCGTCTCCGACACACGCCAAGATCGTCGTTTTTGAACTGGGTTGTCCGGTTTGTCTTTGTGTCTGGCGTACTTCGATACTTCGGATCCTACCAAGCCTCGGGAACGAGGAGCTTTTAGACGAGAACCCTGCAAGGAATGCACATGATATACAGGTGCTTGCACGTGTCCCTGCGTTGACATCCCACATTACCAGGTACAAAGGGCCAAAAGGTTCACTCAAGTTCCATCTTGCGTACACTTACCTTGACCGTTCCCAATCTCAAAGTCCGTCGTTGTGTTATGTGACCGAACGGGAGTCCCGATTAGCAATGTGGAGGAAAAACGTTGCGATATATATACCCTGGCTCACATACGATCGTGGTCCACTTGGGATGAAGTATGTAGCAAGTACTTCCCATACCTCCAACGACGTCTTGGCTAGTCAAGCAGATTGTCCTGCCGATCTCTCTCCCACCGAATTCATTGCATTTGGACAACTGCGGAGTCACGGCGGCTCGCTCCAATGGTTGAACATCTTGCACGGACTGCGCAGTAGAACCCTCAACCTTCGACATCACCAAGTCCACTATCTTCTTTCCCAGGCAAGCTCTCAAGCAGGACCACTTGATTTGAACACAGGAACGTGGGTCTGGCATCAAGAGCTCCAAGACGTGTCTTTCTGTGTTGCTCTTCTCGACGAATTTGACAGCTTGCTCATGGAAGTAGGGGGTGGTTCCATTGACGCAGTGTTGATGAACACCATTTCTTTGTTACTCGCTCGTTTACTTGCATCTAGCCCTAGCGGTGACATCACTGAGAGAACTATTGGGCTCCTTCGGAACGTGCGTAGGAGAACCTTCAAATGGATGAAGGAACTATTGTACAACCTCAAGGTGGTTCCCTTGAAGGGAGGTCGAAGCATTCTCTTGCTTGAAATGGCTGCCACATGCCGAAGCACATATGACGTCGACACCGCCCTCCACAAAGCCTGCGACTCCATGGAGGACGTCGACATTCTACTTTCTTGTGCTCTCTTGATACGTACACTTTATCCTGGTTTGGGTGATATCTTGTGCCACTCATACCAGCACTTATCATGTTTTCAACAGGTAAGACTCTTGACTTGGATGGATCCCCTCCAAAGCCCACAGCCATCAGCGATCCGTATTTGTTATCGCTCTTGTATCGGGACTACTGTCTATCTCGCATCTTTGAAGGTGTCTTGAGAGATCTCATTCTTGCTGATCCGTCAGACTATGGGGTCGACCTCGCGGTTGGAAAAGTTTTCACTAAGCATTATCCAGGTCCACGTAGATGGGGAACGTTGAAGATTCCGAATGCTCATTGGCTTACGTGCAAAAACGGGGTGACCGAATGTCAATCCCTAACTGTGGACCAATTCTCAGCTAACGTCCAAACGATCCATATAAACCTACTTAACGGGAAACTTCGAGTGGATGGTCAGTTTATAGACGGATTGCTACATGTTATCAAGGACTTTCCGGAATATCAGCAGATCTTTCGTGATGTATGTATACCTCAGTTTTCATTTGAAGATATGTTTTCGACTATTATCCACAGCAAGGCTTCTTTGTCGTACCATCAAATCGTCCAGGGATGGACTTCGAAACGACAGGCATTGCGTCCAAAAACACGGTGTGTGCACCCTAAACATGTGAGATACATAATCACGCTGAACCCAACCTTCGCAGGTTCACTTCTCAGTAGATATCTACCGTCACATACATCTTCAAGCCCAATGTAACACAACAGGAGATATCGTCCAGCTACTTCCACCAAATTATATGTATCACGACCTTCCTCCAGCACTAGTCGGAGGTCACCTTCATTGGCTGAATCTGCGTACCGGGATCATCGAGGCTCGCCCTTTCAGACAACCCTGGGAAGAATCATCAGAGAACTGGAGGATTAACTGTGTATCCAGAGGAGAGTATTACGCGTACAAGGGTCGCGAGTTCCTTGTGGATATCCGAAGCCCAACTTGGAAGATGGTTTCGGAGCATTTCCACTGCCTCAACAATGTTTTCGGTATAGAGACCCATTCCAGGAATCTGTTGGTCACTGTCTCCCCTGTCGGCTCCTCTGGGCATCTACGTCTATCCGTTGTGTTGCCCCACTACGAATTATCATTCTTTGTCAATGAATGTGGGGAATTCGAGTCCTGTGACTTCAAAGACATGGTCTATGACAAAGATCGACATCTTGGCACGCTGTCTAGTTTACAGCACCACCTTGTTCTCCGACCAAAAACACACGTTTCTGGGACACTTATCCCGAAAGGTCTCATCCCTAGGCGTGTCCTCGTACCAAATGGCTTGCCTACCAAGCGGCGCAAGCTTGATGCCCACAAGGCTTTCAGTGGTCAGGATGACCACTCTTGCATAGCAGTTGGTAAAGCACGATATCATTCCTACAGCGTGGATACGGAACTTGGCTGCTTGCGTGGAGACAATAACCTGGAGAGCATGGAATATCTTGTCTATCTTCATGTCATGACAAGCCGTCATCAACCTGATTCGTTGACGGGGAAAACTGGGATTCAGGAAGCACTCTGTCTCCTGCAGTCTGCCGGGTGTCGTTCGATCCTGAAACTCAAAACCCTTGACAAGCAACTGCTACAAGAGGTGGATCCTTTGCCCCTTTCCGGGTACCCTCAAATTCTCTCACCCTATCTTCAACTTATCATCGCATACGGGAATGGTCGATATAGATACTATCAGTGGAACGCCGACAATAACGACCTACCTTACCATAATCACATGGGTTTTGTAACGACTGCGAGCGAGCAGTATATCACACAACGAGCTGGATACTTATTTCCCTGGGAGGGCACTGCGGACTTGGCTAGTTACAATTTTCATCATGGATTCAACGAGGCACCATGGCCACTCACCCTCGAGCAGCTGTTTTCCGACCGATCACCACCAGAACTACCAAGTCCCAGCACCCTGCGTCTTGACGAGCACAGGAGATCGCCACGTAAAACTCCCGGGTTGGGCCAACTATTTTCTTCGCTTCAGAAAATAAAGAATCCTGATCTCCCGTTCCAGGAGAGATATATTGCTCTCCTCGAGCACAGTTCAGCTTACGACAATCCCAGATATACATACAGATTGTCGAAGTCCACTGATGCACTTCAGGAATACTTTGAACAGTGCAGTTCAAAGTACCTGGATGCTCTGGACATCCTAAAGCAGAATCTGGGTCCCACAAACCCACTTGAGCGTGCCCTCGAACAATTAGGTCAATGGCCACCAATTACGGCGAACTACCTCTTGCGATGTCTTGCATCCACTTCACCAATCAAAATCTCTCAGCAATGGAAAACGTGCTTGATATCACTAGCCTTACTCCTGTTAGACTTTCAGCATGCACGGAGATTACTTCGATTCGCTCTGGACGGTCTTGAAGATGAATTTTCAAAGGAACTGGATAACAAGGGATGTGATGGTTGGAACGCTGAAGATTTCCCTGATTGGTTGTTGATTCAGGTATGCTTCCTGGATACTCTTCGGACCTGTAGGCTTTACCTTGCACAAACTAGATCCAAGGAAACTTTCGTATTCGCCGTACCCAGGCAGAAACTGCCATGGAGATGATATCCCCAATATCTGGCGAAAACACCATCTTGCAGCTGAACATAGGTGAAGGTAAATCGTCAGTGATCATTCCTATCACTGCTGCTGCCCTAGCGGACGGAAATCAACTTGTCCGCGTCATTGCCCCAAAAGCATTGGTAGTCCAGATGTTCGAGTTGATGGTCGCTCGTCTTGGCTGGCTTGCAAACAGGCCGGTTCTCCATCTTCCCTTCTCTCGCACCTACCAGAAACACATGGAAAGATGCTCTGAAATTGGTGTCCTTCGCAAGCTCATGCCTCAATGTATGGTCGAAGGCGCGATTGTACTTGTCCAGCCTGAGGATGTTGTGTCTCTCAGATTGAAAAGTGTGGAGGAGCAAATATGTCGAGATCAACTGCTGGTGGGCATGAGCATTCTATCTGTGACCATTAGTATAACTTACTGTTCGGTTCGATCCTAGGGATTGCGTAGTAACCTCCTGCAGCGTATATGGAAAGTACATCGTTTACCACCCCGCAAATTCAGGGAATTACCCTCCGAGTGGTTGAGCCTTCAGCAGTGGATTCATTCTAATGCCCGTGATATCCTGGATGAGAGCGACGACACCCTTCGTCCTGGCTTTCAATTAATTTATACGATTGGCCACGAACAACACGTGGACGGATTCCCTGATCGATGGACAGTTACTCAGCGGGTTCTCCGCCTCGTCAAGGAACACTTGTATACTCTTTCAAAGAATCATCCCGACTCCATAGAGTATGAATGCGGTCTGCCCGGGTCATTTCCTGAGATCCGTATCGTGCAAGATTCTGGTGTATGTCAACGCCTAACATCATTAATCTTGGAAGACATAATGGCAGGGCGGCTTCCCGACTTCAATTTTTACTTCCTCTCACCGGCACTCCAGGATGCAATTCCTGATTTCATATCGAACGAAAGCGGCGTCCTCCGACTTCACGAGACAGTCAAGATGGTGGAGGAGTACGCCAAGGTTACTCACGAGGGTCACCTTTGGAAACGGCTGCTACTACTCCGTGGCCTCCTGGCCTCGAATGTCCTCTTGTATGCTCTGACGAAACGGAGATGGCGTGTTGACTACGGTCTTGACTTGCAGCCTCGGCATAAGAATTCTGGCGAATGGGGTATGCCAGCTTCCACGATGCTTGCCGTCCCGTATCGGGCCAAGGACGTGCCAGCGCCAAACACCCAGTTTGGTCACCCAGATGTCACTATCATTCTCACATGCCTGTCTTATTACTACGCAGGCCTTACCAAGGAACAACTGAGAGTGGCTTTTGAAATCCTGCTTGACCAGGATGATCCATCCGTGGAATATGCACTCTGGGTCAAAGAGTACGACGATAAACTGGCACTACCGCGTTCGATCAAGAAGTTGGACGACATCAACCTCAGGTCATCGGAACAATGGGACAAGGTCATATTCCCCCTTCTCTCTCGGAATCAAGCGGCTGTAGACTTTTACCTTTCACAAGTTGTATTTCCGAAGGAAGCGAAAGAATTCCCATGGAAAATTTGTGCGTCTAGTTGGGATATAGCGGAGAGACGAGAAAAGCTTACAACCGGCAAGTGTGCCTACATTTTGTCCACACGATCGTTGATTTATTGTGGGATTGCTCAGGATTTTCAGGAACGAGCGATGGCAGATGGCTGCTGCCTACGTCAGTCGTTCAGCGCAATCTTGACCATCAGCGAGGGTCCCACGCGAGAATCCTCGCATATCTGCTACAGTCAGAAAATAATGCGTACATGGTTTCTCACGGGAACGGTAAACGGTGGAGTACGCTCAAGCTCCTCCGGACAGTGGGGAAACAAACACCGGAAATTCGAGTTTTACTAGATGTTGGGGCACAGATACTTGATTTTTCTAACCGCCAGGTCGCTGAAGCGTGGCTTTACATTTCCAAGAGCACTGCTGGTGCAATCTATTTTAGCAGGAACGATGAGCTTGTGGTGCTCACACGGAACGGCACTACTTTGCCAATGGCCTCGTCGCCACTCTCCCAGCAGCTCTCTCGTTGTGTTGTCTATCTGGACCATGCACATACTCGGGGCACTGACTTGAAGCTTCCTATCGGGTCACGAGCGGCAGTCACACTTGGCCCCAAGCTCACAAAGGACAATCTGGTGCAAGGTTTGTTCTGGTACTGTGATATCGTCGACATATTTCATAGTCTTTTATAATTCTTAGGGTGCATGCGGATGCGCAAACTAGGACATGGACATTCGGTTATGTTCTTCGCGCCGCTCGAAGTTGATCTGGCCATCCGTGCGATTACCAAGAACGCAAATTCCAAAGTCTCTACTGTAGACATCTTATGCTGGGCAATTCGGGAAACCTGGACGGATATTCAGCAACGCGCTCCTTACTGGGCCCAGCAGAGCATGGAACACAAAATGAGACATGAAGCTTGGTCTCAATTCGTCAGCGAGCGGATTACGCAAGAGGAGCTGGCAAGCATATGGCGTCAGCCAGGGGTCAAATCATTGACTGATCTTTACTCGCCGCGCGAGGCCAATGATGGGTCAAGCAGTATATCGCGACTGGACCCAGAGATCCAACAGCGTTGCAAAACCCTTGGTGTCTTATCCCTTCCTAGTGGGCAGCTGGAGGAAGAACAAGAACGGGAGGTCAATCACGAACAGGAGCGCGAACTCCAGGTAGAACTCCAGGTCCCCAATGCGAAACCTGCGGAGCATTGGCACGATCCAGAAGTCAAACGATTTGTGAAGACTGGTGACTATAAGAGCGGCGCCTTTCTGCCTGTGTTCACCACTCACGAACTTGGAACCACGTCAGCTTCTGGTATGACTGGCAAAGCAGATGTACGGAACACGTCTATCTTGGCGACCATGGACTTTTGTGAGTCAATCATAGGCAGCTCAAGTCAAGGAACCATAGATCAATATCTCCGGCCCGCCCAATGGATTCTTACCCGAGGTCGGGGTGACCCACTACTCCTTCTGCTGAGCCCGTCCGAAGTCGCCCACTTGCTGCCAGACATCAGAGCGAGCGAATACGTCCACCTTCATCTGTATGCACCTCGTACAGCCCAACGCATGAAGTCTTCCGATGACCTCAAGCTATACTCTATTCCTCGCCTCCCCTCGGACTGGACTCCACCCTGGGTTCTGATCGACCAGCTAAACGTGTTTTCTGGGCAGCTCTACCTTCGAGACCATGAATCGTACCTCCGACTATGTCGTTTCCTTGGCGTGGCTACAAAAGAGTCCCAGAATGGCACCGTAGTCAAGCGGAAAATTCAATGGAACCTATTCGGGATGTCCAATCCTCCCCAAGGACTCCAAGAAGAATCTACTACGCTCTCATCCGTTAGGGAACTGCTTTCCATGCGAGGTAGAGGCCAACAGTTCGCAGAGACGCACATGGGCAAGGTTCTCCAAGGACAATCCCTCACAGAAAAGGACTTTACTTGAAGGGCCATTAATATTCGACGGGCGGTACTTACTACATGTTACTGTATAAGAACCCACCTTGGTATTGTCCTCTTTGCCATCCACACTCGCCAGACTTCTTTTTCTCGATCGGATTGTTAATGTAGTGTCTCTGGGTGAGCTCAATAGATCAATTGTTCCCAGGTTCCTGCAGCTAGGTGACTCAACAACCTCGGCACCTATTTTTCAGTTCGTTTCGAGGGTGTTGGAGAGTCGAGCGGTCTCGACAAAGCAATTGAAGGCAACGAGAGGCTGTCGAACTTGCCCGTCGTGGCCACTATAATCAAGACTGGCTTCACGTGATCGGTCGACAACAGATTCGTTCAAGATGTGGTCACTGGAGAAGGTGTATGAGCAACTGTTTCAGAACAGTACGAGTCTGCCGGAATATAGGGGGACTGCAGTGACGTGCGTATTAAACAGTTGCGTTGTATAATGCTGTTCAATGTCTCAACACCTGTCTTTTTGCGTTTTCGATTTCGTTTACTCATTTCTCGAACGTCGGAAACGAATAAACATTCTCGTAGCAATCAATACCTGAATAATCGTGGAAGAAAACCTGGATCTTCAGCACACTTGAATCGCCAACGATGTTCCGCGGCAGGCAATGTCGCTGCTCGAACGGAGACGCACACGCGAAGCTGAGGGTGAACATAAACCGCAGATTTCCAAAAGTTACACGCAACAAAGTCCAAACGAAAGTGTCAACAGTGAATTAGAATTATACCTGTGTCGATCAACACGTCGGATGATAGTTGCTCCCCGCAGCATACGAGAGGTAATCCGCAAGGTTCGAGTACGGGATTTCACGCGTGTCGCAGAACCCAGTCCATGCACTGATAACGGCCCAGAAATCGATCACGTATTGAGACCTAGGGCGTACCAGTCAATTCAACGACAGATTTGACCGGCACATGGCTGCTTACGAGGTAGGGTATGGGCCGTTGTTGGTGGTTCGCGCAGGCGTCATGGCTCCAAAAGGTCCACCGATGGACGTCCACGTACCAGTCTGGAAACATGGTGTCAACAACAACATTCCCAACAAGAAAAAGCTGTCGACCCACCAACGCTCCATAGTAGGCATCAATAGCGTTCTGCTGGGACATGGTCGGTGCACCACCCGTCATGCCATTGAACACAGACTTAGAAAGCCTGGCTTCCTGAGCGGTCGTAGGGATCGTCGTGTAGGACGGGTACTCGTCCAGGAGAAGCACGTCCGTATTGCTCCACGCATAACAAAAGCTCGCAAGAACGCAGTACTCGTTTTGGAAGAGGCCGCCGGTGACCCAGAGTTGACACTGCGCCACCATCTCTGCGCAGGAGCCATTGTCGGTGATGGGCTGGGGGACACAAGGCTTGAGAGTGGCTTCGAGGGTGGAATCGCAGGAGGAGACGGCCCCACAGACCCCGGGAACAGAGGAATATTCCAGCCAGTCCTGGGAAAAATGTGAGTTATAGTCTATCCAAAGAATGATCATGTTTCGTACCGCAAAGTTGCTGTATGGAATGTTCAAGGTGTCACAAAAGCCGGCCCATGCGGCGATGGTCTGCCATTGTCCTTCAACGTAGACGACGCTTGGGTCGATCCAGTAAATATATTAGTCAAAGATGAGCCGCAAGAGTCTATCTACCTGTCGGGATATGTTCCATTAGGTGTTTGCGAGACCGCGCCGTAGTATGCATCGATATAGTTCTGTTGGGTCATGTAGGCATTTCCATTGGACATCGAGTAAAATGTCTGTAGACCCCAAAAATATTAGGTCCGCGCGTGAATTTGAATGACGATACCCACCTCTTCGGTAAGACGGGACTGATTGGCTGGAGCACCACTTTCTTGCAAGACCTGTGCGGGGTTCTCGGAAAGTATCGAGCACGTGGTGAGCATGATGCACGGAACATAGCTGTAAAAGTTGCTGAAGTCGACCGTGGTCGCATTGCAACTGTTCCGAAGGGACAAACAAGATTCGGTGCCTGGACCATCCGTTTCTGGATAGACGTATTGTATCTGTCGAGACTCGAGCAAGGCTGTGGGACTGGCAAAGACCACGCCAATAGAACCCCACGAGAGAAGTGCACGGAGCATGGATTGGACCATGCTTTGATGCAAAGTAAAGTAGATGGGGCAGCAAAGACAAGGAGTGAGCCGCACGTAGCATGCATTCCCCTCTTTTATCGTCGAGGATGGTCTGGACAGGGGGTTCCTGCCCCATGACAGTCTGGAAGTTTCTATCCCACATCGGCACTCATTGCCCGTGTCGTGAGGATGGACTGTTCGTGCGGATCTGATCCAGACCTCATGACTAAGAGCTCTGGGCTGAAGAACTACAGATCCCGCGGAGTCACATGGCCAAACGGTGGAGCTGGATGGGAACCTCATGGCATAGCCTGCTGGTGGCGCATAAGCAACGCTGACAGTTGCAATCTGAATACCTACCTGCAAAGTCCATCTGTTCTGCACTGAGGCAGTGGATGCCGAATTGGAAAGCCATGACCCACCCAGTGGCACCACGACTTGCGACGCGCCGTCACAACAAGTTCTTTGCCTCCCCGAAACACCTTCGTGCTCGGAAGGGTAGTCGGCAGTCAGAAACTGCCACGTAGCTCGACAAGACATGCAAGTCCGACATGACACCATGTGGGCGACGACAAAATAGTGTGAAAGCGGCTCCTAGCGCAAATATGAACTAGAAGCGGTCGGATCTATCATTGTTCAGTAGTAATTTTGAACACCGGTGTACTCACTCAATATCGTTATGCTTTCCCCACACTTTCAAACTGATCATAAGCTTCCAAATCTCAAGCTTCAAGTCTCAGGCCGGTCAGGCACGCCCACGTCAAAAATGGTACAAACATTTCTGTTGGCATGCGGGGGAGAGAAATAGCCGGGACGTGATGACAACACAGTAAGCTTACGCCCATCAAGTCACATCTTCTCTACTTGACGGCGTTAGCGTTTGAACGGTAAACGGACGATATGCGCGACTCACGTTCTTTCTATCCTTCCGGGCCTTGTCATCGAGTTCCAAGCAAACACCTTCTCGACGAACCTTTCCCGTCTTTACTGTTCAGATCCAACCTCTTGTAGTCATAACTCACCAGTCAGGCGCAACCTCAACGACAGCTTTCACATTCTAACCCCAGAGAACAAATACACCCGAAATTACGGATGCATGGTTCTCTCCGGGAACACCCACAGAACCAAAATGGTATTCGCGCGACACTTCTAGATGGTTGAAGAATCCACCGATTTTGTTAGAGGACTGCGAGCTCGCCGTTGTACTTGAAGTCGACCCTTCAGGCCGAGAAGTCTTCGTTGTCGAAGATGTTACAAAGTCAACAGAGTCTGAAGGAGCAACAAGGGGACGTACTAGTACCGTCAGGTCCACGAGTTTCCCTATCAGAGCACGCGCGTTTCCAATCTTCGAGGTTGAAGACTAATTTCCACAGGAGGCAAGTGGTTTCTTCGCCTTGGGTTCCTCGGGGATAAAGCTGTTATCCTCCTCATCTGTTTCTACTTGTTTCGATTTCTCCTTCTTTTCCTGCGGTGCAGCGGCGGGGGGTGCCTGCCTTGGCTTTCGACATATGGGAGGACTTTGTCTATATATTCGATCTCGCCAAAGACACCCTTCAGCTATCTCAAAGTGGCGGGAAAGTGTCAACCGGCTTAGAACCAGGATTCAGTATCCATAATGAAGCAGGCGACGCCAAATGGAAGCGGCAACACTCGTGACAACGATACCATCGCTAGCGACGAAAAGTGCGCGTCAATAGATGTGCCTTAATAGTGTTAAGCGCACTAGCTTGGCGTTCGACGAGTGTCATGAGTCTATGCGTACATGATGAGATTTGCGACACGGAAAAAAGACGAACGTACTGCCTTGTTCCAAGGGAAAATACCCTTAAGAAACCACTTGGTTAATAACGGACTCGAATTCGGCGAAGTGAACCCATTGTACGACATGAGGGTTTTCTTCTATGGTCATGCCAAGAAGGTTAGAACTTGGGAAGATGAACATGACTGAGCAATGGGTAGTCAGCTTGCGATCAATATCAATGAAGGAAAAATGAGAAGGTCAGAGCCAAAGTATATCGACATAGCAGGTTAAGACAGGGATAACTGATAAATAAATGATTTTCGTCTTTCCAGATCGCGTAGGGCAATCTATGGACAAGCGGAAGGAAAGACGTACAGTAACGGGCAATAGCTGTGCCCTCAGCAAGGTAGAAGCCAGCCGAATCCTCAAGAACGGGAACTATTGTCATCGAGATGCTTGCAATCCGCAACGATCTCGAGCTCGAGGTCACTAAGAGCAACGAAGTTTCTAACCTGCACCAAATCAGGAGGACAGAGCACACAAACCCGATTCTACGCACAACTTTGTCCTGGCTCATTGACGGGGTGTAGAACCCTCCAAATGGCGCCATTTTTGCAGCTAACGAAGTGGAAGCAAAGGAGAAAGAGCGGTCACATCTTCGGTTCAGTGTCAAAAATATTTACATGATAGCTAGTTGGGGCTGCTTACTCACGCGTCTGTTGTGCACCGTACCCGTCACCCTCGGCCGAGAATCAGGGTTGTTACCAAGGAACGCTCGCAGAATGGCAGACTCTCATAAGTTTCGAGCACGCGAAAGCTCCCCTCAGAAGGCTACCGCTGCCCGACCGGTGTTTGTCCTTTTGAGAGGTCCGTTTGGGGTCCCGGCTTCAAATCTAATGGCCTGATTAAGCCAGCACAGAGGCGCAAGGGAGGAGGGGACCGACAAGGAATTGCCAGCGAGTAGGAGGAGAGGATGCAAGTGAAAGCCAGCGCGCGTTGGCGACATGTGTGTTCCCACGGTCAATTGCACCGCCACTCAACTACGGCAGTTGAAACTCACAAAGGACACTATTAGAAGTTTGTCTCGGTGTGGTATTTAATAACCATGTTTATCGTTTGCTATTATCTGTTAGATGTACTGGACATAACAAGATGTGACGTACGAGGCTTGGTCTCAATTCGTCGACCAACGACTCATCAGCCCAAGCTGAAGTCAATATTGGCTAAACGGGCCACTAGAGGAAGAACAATCTTGCTGTTAAATAACCTGTGATGATATATACCTTCATTGTTCCTTTCCCATACTCGCACCTCTCAAAGGAACCGCTTTGGCAATCAAATCTGGCCTACCAACGCACAATCAGCTCGTAAACCAACATGTTAGAATAGGCAGAATGAGTGCTCACGTCGTGCCAGACCTGGGTGAGATTACCGGGGCAGGTCAAAGTTTCCGGGCACCAGATCATTGCAACCTGCCTCCATCATCTGTACGCACCTACAATGTAATGCTCAGTATATAAGACCCTCTGATTCAGGTTACATTCTTCTCCTACTCTCCGAGTATAAGATACACATAAATGCTCAGAGGCATTTACTTCCAGAGATGTAGCTATCTTGTTGGCATTGTGTCTGTATACCAGCATGTATTCAGTACGCGCTAGACCATGGTGAAACTCGTGGAAGTGCCATTGATGCCACGAGATAACCTCGAGACTCTGACAAGACGCTCACGACGTGCAGTGTTCCGAAGGATCATCGACTTTCAGTCTTCGCCAAACAGGTGCTTGCAAACAACTCACAAACATCATTTCTGTTGACAGTCTCGGCAAGTAGGTAAAGAAACATAACTAGACCATGACGACAACATAGAAAGCCTACACTTTTCACTATTTGAACTTGAGAGCGACGTCAGGATTCGAGCGGTGAACAAAGAGATATGCACGACTCACGTTCTTTCCATCCTTCCAAGCCTTACCATCAAGTCCCAAGTCCCAAGCGAGTGCACTCTCAAAGAACTTCTTCTCGTCCTCATTACCCAGATCCAACCTCTTGTAGTCGTAACTCTCCCAATCAGGCGCAACCTCAACGACAGCCTTGACATCTTGGCCCCGAAGAATAAATACACCCGAAATCACGGATGCATTGTTCTCTCCGAGAACACCTACAGAGCCAAACAGGTATTTACGCGATGCTTCTAGACGGTTGAAGAATCCTCCGATTTGGTTGGAGGACTTGAATATGACGGCGAGCTCGTCGTTGTACTTGAAGTCGACCCTCCAGATCGAGAAACCTTCCCCGTCGAAGCTGTTGCAAAGTCAGCAGGATCTGAAGGAGTGCAACAAGCAGACGCACTTTGCGTAAAACCATTCCAAAGCACCATCAGGTCCACGAGTTTCCTTGTTAGAGTACGCTCGCTTCCAATCTTCGAGGTTGAAGGTTGATTTTGGGAGGAGATCAAGTGGGTTTTTCGCCTTTGGCTCCTCAGGGACGAGGTTGTCGTCATCCTCATCGTCTGCTTCCACCTCTTTCGGTTTCTCCTTCTTTTCCTTTGGTGCAGCAAGAGCGGGAGCGGGTTTTGGTTCCTTCTTGGGAGGAACGAATTGGACGACTTTCTCGGTGTATTGAATATCACCAAAGACATCCTTTAACTTGGGTTGATTAATAATCGTCTCAAAGTGACGGAAGGTGTTGACTAGTTTAGAACGGGCTTCGGCATCCACAGTGAGGCTGACGGCACGATAGATGGCAGCGGCAACACCGATGTCAGCGAGGGTGATACGGTCGCCAACGACGAAAGTGCGGGTCAATAAGTGCGCCTCAAGGGTGTTAAGCGCCCTAGCTTGGCGTTCGATGAGGGTGTTATGGGTCTATAAACGGGTGACGACAATTGCGACATGTAAAAGGTGGACGTACAGCTTTGTTGTAAGGTATAGTTCCCTTAAGAGACCACTTGGTGAACACATGCAAGACATCGATCTCGGATTCAGCGAAGTGAGCCCATTGCTCTACACGGGCTTGGTCCTGTACAGTTGAACCGAGAAGCGTAGAATTTGGAGAGAGCGCTATAACTGAGGAATATGCAGGTGGTTAGCCCGCAACCAACACCGATGAAGGGAAACAAGGAGGTCAGAGCTATGTTACATCGACATGGTATGTCAAGCCGATCGCATCGGGCGATTTGTGAACATGGCGACGCACGGTAGCGAGCGATAGCAGAACCCTCAGTGAGGTAAAAGCCATCTTGACCCTCAAGAGCAGGTATCTTGCCGTGTGGAAACTTAGAGGTAAACTCGGGCTTCTTGTTGTCCTCGAAATGCTTGTAATCCGCAACAATTTCGAGGTCGAGGCCGCCAAGAGCAGCGATGCTCCTAATCTGCACCGAGTCATGGACGTGAAACGCACAGACGCGATTCTACGCACGATTTTGTCCTGTCGCATTGTCTCCACCGTGTAGAGTTTTCCAACTGGCGCCATTTTGTGCGGAAGATGGGCTGGAAGACAAGGTGAAGGTGAAAGAACAAGTCGCCTTCTCTTTTGATCGACAGGTCTTATCTGATCGTGTCAAAATTATCTAGTTAATAACGTTGTCTGCGTCGTTTAGTGGCCACCCTTCCCCAAGGTTGCATCAAGGATAAATGCGTGACGATTGAACGTGAGATTGTGCAAACATGCGTCACCGCTACTCGACCCTTCAGAGGGGCTGTATTCGATCAAATGTGCCGCCTAGGGAGTGGGACGGTTTATAGAGACGCATTGAAGGGGCAGGAGGAGAGGCAGGTACATATGATGATTTGATTCAGTGCTGACTTTCTAATTAAAAAGCTGATAGGCATCAACATTCTGGGTCACACGAATCCAGGTGGTCATAGATTTCTACCATTCGCGAATAGGATTTTCATGGAAAATGACTGAGGCGTGAGTGCCTATATTACTTACAATCATAGATCGTATGAGACCTTCCGATTGAGCTTGTCCAACTCCCAGACCTTAAAACCAGTCACACAGCCCCGGCGTCTGATCAAATTGGTACATACATCATTTTTGTTGACCGTCTGCATGTCGGGAAAGGACGTAATGGACGATGACAACAAAGGCATACTCCTATCTAATAAAATCATGTTTTTCTTCTACTTGAACTAAAGGGCGACATCAGAGTCTGAGCGATGAGTAAAAGACATGCATAACTCACGTTCTTTCCATCCTTCCAGGCCTTACCATCAAGTTCCAAGTCCCAAGCGAGCGCACTCTCGAAGAACTTCTTCTCGTCCTCATTGCCCAAGTCCAACTTCTTGAAGTCGTAGCTCTCCCAATCAGGCGCAACCTCAACGACAGCCTTGACATCTTGGCCCCGAAGAATAAATACACCCGAAATCACGGACGCGTTGGTCTCTCCGAGAACACCTACAGAGCCAAACAGGTATTTACGCGATGCTTCTAGACGGTTGAAGAATCCTCCGATTTGGTTGGAGGATTTGAATATGACGGTGAGCTCGTCGTTGTACTTGAAGTCGACCCTCCAGATCGAGAAACCTTCCTTGTCAAAGCTGTTGCAAAGTCAGCAGGATCTGAAGGAGTGCAACAAGCAGACGCACTTTGCGTAAAACCATTCCAAGGCACCATCAGGTCCACGAGTATCCTTGTTAGAGTACGCTCGCTTCCAATCTTCGAGGTTGAAGGTTGATTTCGGGAGGAGATCAAGTGGATTCTTCGCCTTGGGCTCCTCAGGGACGAGGTTGCCGTCATCCTCATCGTCTGCTTCCACCTCTTTTGGTTTCTCCTTCTTTTCCTTTGGTGCAGCAGGAGCGGGAGCGGGTTTTGGTTCCTTCTTAGGAGGAACAAATTGTACTGCTTTTTCGACATATTGAATTTCACCAAAGATATCTTTCAGTTTAGGTTGATTAACGATTGTCTCAAGGTGACGGATGGTGTTGATAAGTTTAGAACGGGCCTCGGCATCCACAGTGAGACTGACGGAATTATAGACGGCGGCGGAAACGCTAATGTCAGCGAGGGTGATACGCTCGCCAACGATGAAAGTACGTGTCGATAGGTGTGCCTCAAGAGTGTTAAGCGCCCTAGCTTGGCGTTCGATGGCAGTGTTATGAGTCTACAACAGGGGATGAGATTTTCGATACGGAAAAAGGAGGGCCGTACAGCTTTGTTGTAAGGGAAAGCACCCTTGAGTAACCGGTTGGTTAACACTGACCACTCATCGATCTCAGATTCGGCAAAGTGAATCCATTGCTGAACACGGGCTTGCTCCTCCACAGAACTTCCGAGAAGGGTCGCATTTTGCGAGATGGCCACGACTGGAGGATTGATGGTCGGTCAGCTTGTGATCAACATCGATGAAGGGAAGAACGTGAAGGTCAGAGTAACATCATTATCGACATAACAAATTAAGACAGGGATAACTGATAAATAAATGTTCTCATCTTTTTAAATCGCATCTAGCGATCTGTGGAAAAGAAACGGAAAGACGTACGATAGTGGGCGATAGCAGCACCCTCTGTGAGGTAGAACCCATTCTGACCCTCGAGAGCGGGGATCTTTCCGTGTGGAAACTTTGAGGTAAACTCGGGCTTCTTATTGTCTTCGTAATGCTTGTAATCCGCAACGATTTCAAGGTCGAGGCCACCAAGAGCCGCGACGCTCCTGATCTGCATCGAGTCAGGGAAACATGGAACGCACTGATGCGATTATACGCACGATTTTGTCCTGTCGCATTGACGCGAGAGAGTAGAGCTTTCCAACTGGCGCCATTTTCTGCGGTAGATGAGGTAGAAGACGAGGAGAAGGAGAAAGAATAGTCGCCTTTTTTTGATCACAAGTCTTATCTGATCGTGTCAAATTTAAATAAATATTTATTTATTTATTTCATGGACACCGACAGCGACGTCTCAGACAACGACCAGAACATTCTCAACGACGCCGACGCCGACACCCAAGCAAGCGCCGCCGCCTTCAACGCCTATTTTGTCCACGCCGCCTCCCGCGCCCGCACCTCCGCCAATGTCTTCTCCACACGCGTCCTCCCCCTCACTCAGCAAGAGTACAACGATGCCATTGCTGTTTACGATGCTCGTACTGCAGAAACGCGGCCCGCGACGCGCTGGTCGGGTCAGCATGATGCCCGCACTGCGTTCCGCCGCTACGCGCATGAGCTTGACGAGGGTTTCAACCTGATATTCTATGGCTTTGGGTCAAAGCGCGCCGTGCTGAACGATTTCGCGTCCAAAGAGCTCGCTCTTCGTGGACACGTCGTTGTCGTGAATGGCTACCATCCTAATACAAACCTAAAGGACGTTCTCGCCTCCATAGAACGCGTCCCAGGTGTGACCAACGCTGCCGCGTCCGGTGCGGACGCCCAAGTACGCCGTATTTGCACCTTTTTTGCCAACGTCGACGCGCCGCGAACACATCGGCTATACCTCGTCATACACAACATTGACGCCCCACCCATGCGCGCTCAAAAAATGAAAAACGCGCTTTCCCTTTTTGCCCTTGTTCCCAATATCCATTTGGCTGCTTCCGTCGACAGACTTGGCGCTCCTCTCCTATGGTCCGCCTCCGAGCTTCTCGCACGCAAAGTGCAACCCGGACATGCTGACGCGTCCCACTCCACGGAGGGACAGCATGCCGCTTCACCTAAGCGTGGATATGCCTTCCTATGGCACGATCTGACCACCCTCGCGCCTTATGACACCGAACTCTCGTTCGCAGACCGTTCCTCTATCTCTGGTGCTTCATACGCCTCGACTGGCGGCCGCTCGGCTGTCGCCATTTCTGTTGCTGCTGGCGCAGGAGCGCCGCTCACCGAGACCGCTGTCGCTCACGTCCTTGCCGCGGTCACTTCCAAAGCCAAGAAGTTATTTATCCTGCTTGGCACGAAACAGCTCGAGAACATCGAGGCTGCCTCTGATGCCACAGGCTCAGACGCCCAGTCGACCGACATGGCGCAGTTTGGGCTTGGCTATGATGCCCTATTCTCTCTCGCAAGGGAGAACTTTGTTGCAACGAGCGATACGGCGCTCAGGGCACTATTGGGCGAATTCAAGGATCACGGTTTGATCCTTGCTGGTGTTGCATCCGGAAGCAGCGGAGACGCGCTCTGGATACCGCTCAGGAAAGAGAGACTGGTGAGGGTACTCGAGTCGATTGAAGCTGAATCGACATAATCTAGGCAATGTAACCGTAGTCCATGTGGCATCCTATCAAAATTGTAACCGACAATCTCGATCGCGGAGGTTTAGTTGGTGTCATATGCGCCCATTTACCAAGACCGTTTCAACCGTTATTCTCCCGCATCCATGGGATTTTTTTTTTTTCACAAGAGTTGTACGACACTTTAGAATGGGGTTCATGTACCGTCATCGTAAGCCATCACGGTTCCAGATCTGTTGACCGAACGACATTGATGGGCGTCAAGGTGTGCTGCCCTGCGGAGTGCTTACATTCCCTACGAGAGTTGGCGCGTTGTTTCATCTCGCGCGACCACCACGCATGTTCTTCACTGCACACAAAGTTCCGATCCCACAGGGGAATTATTCTCGCACTCTCCTCCTCGCCGTGAGAGTGACTGTGACTGATTGCACAGGACCGCAGCTGTTGCAAAGCCCGGTCGGAGTTAGTTTAACTGAGTCGATGCCGTGTTCAGAGCGCAATCTGTATACGAGGCAGTGGCATGGAAAGTGTTTGATGTTGAATTGGTATCGGTGCGTCGCGTGGGCCAAGAGGCTGTTCGATTCTCCCAAGAGGTCAACACCACGGGGAGATGATCTCCTCCGAAGACTAATGAATTGGTTACATCATGAACAAACGCTTATGCGACAAGCGAACAGGTAATTTCCGGGATACGCTTTGCAAGTTGGAAATTCTGCGAGTGAAGGGTGACGTCGGTAGACAGGCAAGTTCGAGAGCGAGCTCAGTGTTTCAACATCCATTGAAGACATGACGCTACGGACGCGAACTGATGAGTTAGACGTTTTTGCTTCCGACGCGTCCCTTACGATGATAGTGGAGATACATCTGTCCGACGTTCATGCGAGTTCGAGAATTCTGATAAGCTTATTCCCTTGTCCCTCGTGGTCGCCACGAACCGTGTCGAGACGCCCTCGAGTAGACCAGACTTCTCGATCGCGATCCCATTCTTCTCGCACAACTCCGTTCGGTATGGGCGGAGCTCAGGGAGCGTAAGAACGAGAACAATACAACGTCCGTGAAACATGGATTTTTTTTTTGATACTCGATGCTTGGTCGAGATTTTTTGTGAAACATTGGCTGAGACCGTCTCAGGCGGGTGAGGATTGAGCAAGGCTCGCACGGCGACGACGAGCGACCGGGGACGTCTCACGCCGAGTCCTTGGGTAGACGCGCAACATCTTGCCTATGGCATCAATGCTCCATCCACATCCTTGAACGCAGCGCCCATTTGCCAAACACTTCCATCCACCTTGGCAATGGGCGCAAAGATGCTGGCCTGATGACGGTGAGGCTGGCCACCGGTGAGCATTGTGTCCCCGGATTTTAGATGCTTGTCCACGAGAGGCTAGATGGAACACACGTAGCTGCTGTGCAGTGAGCGTCCTGTTGAGTCTGGACCATCATGCAACGGCCAAACCAAGCAGGAGCTAGGAGCCATTCCAAAATAAAGACGGGCGTGAATCGTATCCCCATTAAAGCGAGAACGCCGGCGGCCTTGGTCAGCGCATATGACCACCAGCATCTAAGAATACTGCCTGGTTCGAGAGCATTCTCAGCCTGTCACATTAGTTAGAGTTGATCATGAATGGATTTGATCCGCCCCGAACCGGCATTAAAAAATTTCAGTTTGATCGGGGTCCTGCGGTATGCTAGAGTCTTGTCTGTGCGAGGCTATGAATGCTTGCTGGTGGTTCACACAGTAACCTGAAAGCGCCAATCAAATGAAAAGTGATTCTTACCACGAGCTTATTTTCCCCACGTCAAGACAGCAGCGCGCTTTTGCCTAATAGCAGGCTAAGCTTCCCTACACCCCAGAATGCCAAGGGTGCAGAGCTTGAATACGTATAGCGATGACTGATCATTGGAACGATGAAGGCGATAATCAGAAACCAATCGACGGAAAAGGCACGAAGTGGAACAGCATCAAAGGATGGCATACTTTGATTTATATGCCGTATCGTGACCTTGTGAGCGATACGAACTTAGTACACGTACGGGATAATACGGTAGGGGACGAGCTGCTTATACTTCTCCCAGTCTTTGCCATACCTGGGACGTGTCATGTCAGACAAAAAAATGAAATAAGGGAAGTGTGATAACTCACTTTTTTGCACAGTTCTCATCGTCTCTCCTCTGCCTATGAATGAGAAGTACAGCAAAGTAGGTAACGTAGAAATATGTGATAGGTGTTTCGAATCCTGTCGGGAGAGACCAGGCAAGAGCCATGATGAGGTCGCCGCTATAAAACCGATCCCAAACGTGGATCAGCACCACTGCTTTCAGAAAAGACGCCAATTTACTTACAAGTAGTTTGGGTGGCGCGATCGCCCCCACCAGCCCGACGTGAGCAACTTGGATCCCCTCTCCGTCGTGAGGTATTTCAGGTCTATTTCCCTGATCGTCAGTTACCGAGGCTGTCGAGAAGCCCGATCACTTACTTTTTGGGTTCTTGCCATTTCTGAACTCATTCTTTTCCCCATTCGCGTCTCTGAAGATCCAGTAACCAAGAGCATCGACAGCAACGATAGCAACGACGCTGACAATATCAAGCTCTACAGGTCTGAAAACAAGGTAGCGAGCCTGAAGGGAGTAAACAAATGGCACCCAAGTAAGATCGCCAACAGAGAGCATAAACCCAAATCCGTCCGTCGTGATATCCATGGTAGTGAAAACGGCTGGCTGTAAGTGGATTAATAAGGGGAAAGAGAGCCTTCATGTTACACACCTCATTGTACAAACCATCCACGACGTAGAAACTCTGAAAGGCCAGCACAAGCCACATACTCCATGTGACGCTTTCCCAACCACCACGTCTCGCTGCTTGAGTACAGAGCATGCTAATGTCGACGAGGACCCATAGGATGAGCCCAGGACGGAGTTCGTTGAACGACTTGATGTCAAATGAACCAATGGAGGGGTTCAGTTCGCGCCCAATGAAGAACTGAAAGGAATTTGGGTGTCAAACTATGAAGAGTGAAGAAAAAGGGAACGAACATCGTATATTGGGTTTCCAGAGTTTCCACCAAGTGCCAGCAACGCGTCTTTTCTGAAAGAACCAGCGTACACAGCGACCGCCTGCACGAAGGACATGATGAGGGACGCAGTGAGGAATCCAAGCCATTTGTCGTAGAGGAATGTAAACGACTCTGGGCCATAACGAATGATAAAGCCAGTGGTGATACCCAAAGCGAGGAGAAAGGTCGAAAATGCTGCGGAAACACGAGACGATGAGATGGTTTCATCGATAGGGTCCACGGGGCGTACCGTTGATCTTGTACTTTTTCTTCTGGTCATTTCTCATCGTGACACCCTCTATCCAATCGCCGGGCAAGACGGCCCACGCGACAATACAGAACGCATACCAAGCAAGATAGATCAAGGCGGCATCAGTGTCCCAGAGACTGGCCCACCACTGCTTGTTGGTTATGGATTCTTGTACATGAGCTAGCAAGAGCGAAGGGGAAAGGACAAAGGAAGGTGGACAAGCACCGGCGGATTCAGAGCAACCAAAGTAAAGAAGATAAGTCATGATTGGCACGACCAC
>JBBPUG010000113.1:0-45517 GCA_038094535.1 Tubosaeta aff. alveolata
ACAAGGCGATCGATATCAAGCTCGCCACGGACGTATCCGCCACTGATCCCATAATCGAAGCGCTACGCGCGATCGATCCTCGTTCCATGTCGTACAGGTGGCCGAATCTGGTTTGTCTTACAGCTCCCCTCGCACGATCCGCATTCCAGCGGTACAGTGCCTGGTACTCTAACCTCTAGACCGACGGCAGTCGGACGTTCGTGCTATCCTCATGGTCGAAGCAGAGATAGGAGTATTAGATTAGAATGCGTATTTATTACCTTGCTTGACAAGGTTTCTCTGGCACCCCATAATCGTAGGAACGCGACCGACAGAACGTTTTCCCTTTTTTAGAAATAGGAGCACTTGCCTTTTTTTGATTTGCTTGGGGAGCGACTCACTGGCAACAACAAGTACTAGCACCCAGCATTCATAGCACGGCCCTTCGGGCAGGTCGACTACATACGTGCGCCGACTCAAAACCAGCATCAAACGGGGACAGTGTCACTTATATAGAGCAACGTGTATCTAAATGACGCACACATCCACATTTCCTCAAACTAGAATCGAAGCTGCAAGTCGTCCAGACAAGGAATGTAGAGATGAACACGGGTAACCCCAGGGGTATCCAAGGTTCAACGTTCAACGTTCAACCCGTACCCGTACCCGCTTAATACCCGCACCCGCAAGTCTCACATTTCGCGGGTGCCATACATGGTCCGTAGGTACTAACCCGTGGTAGGTCAACCCATGGGTTTACATGCAACCCCTTGCCCTCGGCACCGTCACTTGTGACAATGCGCCGTTGTGCTGCCATTGCGTGTCGTCGTTGCGATGGGAGCGTGGTAGCCGCCCGCCATCGTCGCCGTGGGTTGGGTACGAGTAGGTGTATCATACAAACCCTTGCTACTCCGTCGCGGGTGGTCGGTGGTGTGCCATCTTTGCCTTACCTCTACGGCACGGTGGATGCGCGTTTGCGGCGCCCTCATCTTCCTCCTCGTCGCCGTGGTACGCATGGTGGTGCCGTTGCACCCCCTCGCTACCCACGCCGTTGGGGTTGCGGCTGGCGGGAAGCTGTCGTTGTAGTGTGGGGGTAGCGCCCCCTTGCTGTCCTGGTGGCAGTGGGCGCACGGCCGCGCCTCATCCCCCTTGCCGCTGCCATTTCCGTAATGGTGGTAGTGGTGGTGTCAGCGCATGGTTGTGCCCTCGCTGTCCTGGCTGTGGTCAGCACGCAGTTGCATGATTTCGTCGTCCCTGTCGCTGCCGTCTTCGTCACGGTAGTGGTGGGCGTGTCGTGCGCCGCCCTCGCTGGCATGGCGTCACGCGCTCCTTCACCCCCTCGTTGTCATCACTGGTGGTGTGCTGTTGTGCAGTCCTCACCCTCCGTGTCGTTGCATGGTGGTGATGGGCAGGCCGCTGCCTCCCGCCATCCTGTTACTGTCGTCTTCAAGGTGGTAGGTATGGCGTTTTTCCACTACGCCCTCGTTGTCAGCGCTGTGGTGGTCAGTGCGCCATTGCGTGCCCTAGCCTTCGCCGTCGTGATCGTTGTCGTAGTTGGAATATGCGGGCATGGACCTTACAAGAGTACCATGCTTCAAAGGTGGTTCGAATCTACACACAGGACTGGACGCCATACTTGGGTCTCACCCTTTACAATCACAAGGACTGCCCCGAGATCATCTCGGAGATGGAGGAAGCAACTGGCGTCTCAGCGCAGGCCTTGATGTCACTCCGTCCAGGGTTGGACGACATACGTGCAAAGCTTCGGCTTGCGTCTATGCGACAAACTACGTGTGTTGAGGATGCCGCGTATTCACTTCTTGGCATATTCTCTGTTTCCTTCCCTATTACTTATGGTGAGGGAGATGGTGCACTTGGCCAACTCTTGGCCCAGGTACTTATGAGTTCAGGGGACACGAGCATTCTTGCCTGGACCGGAACATCTGGTTCCTTCCGAAATAGTTGCCTTCCTGCCAATATTGCCATATTCAGCCAGCTTCCTATGGAGGTCCAAACGGATAGAAATTAAATGCGCACAAAACAAGTGATCGTGCACACAAAACAAGTGACCGCGCGCACAAAACAAGGTCCCTATGAGGAGCCGAGCGCACTACTTTTCTGTGGGCGCGAGCTACTTTTACGTGAGGGCACACTACTTTCTTGCAAGGGCGAGCTACTTTTTTGTGAGGGCGCGCTACTTTTTCATATTGAGGGCGCACTACTTTTCATGAAAGTGAGCTACTTATTCGGGGGTAAACTACCTTTTCATTGGGTACTGTTTCTGGACTCATGTAAATAAGCAAATACATGCAGTACTTGCAATGCTAATGAAGATGTGCCATTGTTGCAGATGGACTCGGGAAACCCCAGGGGCATCCAAGGTTCAACCCGTACCCACTTGATACCCATTCCTGCCAACCCACAGCGTGCACGAAGACCGGCTAGTGGGGTGGCATGCCGTCGCACGCCCCGTACCACCCCTACACCTCACCATTGGCGCTGTGGTGGTGGGTGCGCCATTGTGTACCCTCGCCCTCGTCGTCGTCGCGGTGATGGCAGTGGTGGCGCAGCCACATCATTTCACATTGTCGCCCTTGTCATCAGCGCTGTGGTGATGGGTGTGCCGTTGCGCACCCTCGTGCTCCTCCGCATCAGGGTGATGGCGGTGGTGGCGCAGGTGCACCGTTCGCACCATCGCCTTCGTCGTTGGCACAGTGGTGGTAGGGTGCATTGTGCCCCCTCGTCCTCGTCGTGGTGATGGGGGTGGTGGCAGCGGGTGCACCGTTTCGCCCTGTCACTCCCGTCATCGGTGTTGTGGCAGTGGGTGTGCCGTTGCATACCCTTGCCCCCGTCGTCGTCGTAGTGGTGGCGGTGGCAGTGTCATTTCGCTCCATCGCCCTCGTCGTCAGCACAGCGGTGGTGGGTGTGCCGTTGCGTACCCTTGCTCTCGTCATTGTCACCGTCGCGGTGATGGTGGTAGTGGTAGCAGATGGTCGTCGGCGGGTGCGCCATTGCGTGCCCTCGCTCTCATCCTGGTGGCAGTGATGGTGATAGTGGTAGTGGGTGTGCCGTTTCGCACTGTCACCTTCGCCGTCGGCACTGTGGTGGTGCGCCCTTGCCCTTGCTGTCGTCGCGGTGATGGCAGTGATGGCAGCGCACACTGGCTGATGCGCCGTCTGTCGCCCTCGTCAGTGCCGTGGTGGTGGGTGCGCTATTGCGTACCTTCACCCTCCTCCTCCTCAGTGGTGACGGTGATGGCAGCAGGTGCGCCTTCGCACTGTTGCCTTCATGGTCAGCGCTGTGATGGTGGGTGTGCCATTGGGTACCCTCACCCCCATTGTTGTCACAGTTATGGCTGTGGTGGCAGCCCCCATTGTCAGCGTTGTGGTGGTGGGTGTGCCGTTGTGTACCCTCGCCCTCGTGGTGATAGCGGCAGTGGCGGCGGGTGCACCGTTTCACACCGTCCCCTTCGTCGTTGTAATCATCGTCTTCATGGTGATATGGCCACTATGGCGCTACCCTGCGGTGACCGGGCAATGGGCTTGGGAATTTGATAGGGCGAACGAGGAACTGGTGGTGTGAGTGGTTAAGTGTAGACAGAAAATGAACTTACGTGACGTGTCACAAGTCATGTGATCTGAACTTCGAAAATTTCACTAAGTCTGGGCTCATTAGGAAAAAAAACCTACACTTACTAGCTTAGTCAAATCTGACTAACAGTGGACACAGCCACTTGACATGACTAAGTAAGCTTAAGTAACGTTGACATTTCCAGATATAGTCAATAAGTACATAATTGTAAACAAATAAAGTGTTAACGGCAGCGCGCGTGATCGCGTGGACCCTCGTTTTGTGCGCGCTACCTGTTCTTTTGTGCGCATGGCCACTCGTTTTGTGCGCGGTAACTCGTTTTGTGCGCGTAGTCACTCATTTTGTGTGCGCGGTCCCTCATTTTGTGCGTGCTACCCTCATTTGTGCGCGTTTGAATTTCTATCCATTTGGACCTCCATACGTGGGAGGGAATATTGCGATGTTCCGACCGAATAGCATCGCAAGTTTTGAATCCGTAGCGCTACGCTCTGATCAAAATTCCCCAATCGATCATATCATCACCAGTAATCAACCAACAATGATCAATTAGGAAACTCTGCTAATCTCTGTCTAGCCACCCCAAGATGCGTTATAAAAGGACACGAAGTTGATTGTATCAGTCAATAAGTTTGATTCTCTTTCAATTCGCGCGTATACCACTAAGACTGATGTCTACTCACCACATCCCTTCCCTCAAGGACGCGGATTCCATTGAGTCCTGTAAGCCCCTGTGCTCTGCCCTCACGCAAATCGTTTGACTAGTATAACGTAATGGCACAGACTACAACCAGGATCCGGTGCTATCCTCTCTGCGTTCCTTACAAGAAGATACCCAATCGTATGTTCGAGAATCGTATGTTCAAGGCCATTCAATTTTGGAGATTGTTTTGAGGTCTAATTGTTGCTTCTAGTCACAACTTGCCACATGCCAGTGTGCTCGCATCTCATCATGAAACCAAGTATGTTCCTACAGAATGAAACGCAAGCCTCACGTCTGATCATGCTTTCAGCATTCGAACACTCCGAATATCACGGGAAGCGTCCTGTAGGGTGGCGTCCACTGTGTCGCTCATGGGGATGAATGGCCACGGTAACCATGCGGCGCCCACCTTCGATTTAGCCTATCATTCAGGCTTCAACGACGCCTCGGGGGATGACTATACAACCGTTCGCCGTAGGACACCATGGTCATACCGCCATTTGAATATTCTGCCCCCGGCTTGTTCCATCGGCAACAAATCACCCGATGCAGGTGTTCTCCTTTTCCCGAGCGCATCCCTACCCCTGGTGAATTATTTATATGAATGTATTCAGATACTAGAAATCACTTATGTATGTTTTTCCATATTAGTCATTCAATCGACCTCGCCAGGGTCTTTCCGAGTGCGCTTTATTGTCTCCGTCCTCTATCGACCTCGCCCATGCCCAGCCTATGTACCCTGATAATTCAGCTATACACCGATCTTCTGTCACTTTTGGCGTTAGTTTACCTATGCTCAACGAATTATCCTCTTCGGCAAGTAATTTTTCCTATGTTCGCATCGCTTTTTCATGACTACCTACATAGATTGCGAATGGCTCCTCGTCCTCTCATTCTCGTGCTTCCCGAGGTGTAATGTCTTCAGTAGACACCTTCAGGTATACCTATCCCCGCTACGATTGTGATTTCCAGACTTCAAGATTTATCCCCACCAATCCCATCCAATCTTCCGGCGCAGAAGATGATCGAAATGGTCAGGAAGGCCCTCATGTGGCTAATACCCCTCGCCTCTTTTATCAGACGCCAGTCCAGTCACAGGCCTGTCAGTGGCTGACAAATGACGGGGTTGAATGCGGTGAACCGATTACACCCAAAGATGTTCCAGCACATCTTACCACTCACGGTATCGAGCGCTTAACAAGAAACCATCCCACGTCGTGCAAATGGTCTGGGTGCCGGCGTAGGAGCATTATGAACAGAGAAAACATTGTTCGCCATGTTCGTGAGGTCCATTTGCGTTGTCCAAGGCGTAGCTCTCGCCGAGGATCAGTCACGAGCCCTCTCAAGTTTGTCCATGTGTTCAGAAGTCAGGTCTCACGTATGTAAGCATTTTTTCATACTCATCTATTATCTTCTGCTACTCTACAGAGCGTACTTATGCACCATGTCGTGGATTGTCGGATCCGTCGACTCGGTTATCTACCCATGTCATCTCTCTGCTTTTCTTGATTGAAATGTACAGGCCGCTGTGTCAGAGACTGTACCGTACCATGCACACCGTTCCTTGGGAAAACGGTAAGTGACCTGAACGTCATGATAATCAAAATAAACGCAGGTCCAACGTAGGGAAATGACGTCTCTGCCGCTCCTAAGGGGAATAAGCCAAGACCTCCAATTAAGGAGCTATAGCTCGCAGGCGAGACACTCTAAGTTAACAAGCCTCTCCTGAAGCGGTATACCGTATTGACGCTTCGACTTGCATTTGGCCCAACCGCTCCGAGAGGGTCCCATCGTCAACGAGAACTGTAACTATGTCGCTCGGCTTGATGCTGCGCAGTGAACTTGGACTACCTTTCATAGCGATCTATTCAACGACTGTAAGTGCCGCTCCCAGTAGGCGACATTGTTTCGGACTTTCATTGAGATGCACGGGACCTCTAGTCGGTGGAAGTAGAACACATGGTAGATATCTATCATTCAGAATAGTTTTGGTAGCAACAATGAGGTGGCATGTAGGTCTGATGACAATACATTGTGGGTATGATGTCGGAAGTTGAGCACTTGCCGTTGGCCATAGGTACATCCGTCCCGCAGGTCTTGCGGTTGCCTCAAAACGAGGGTCCTGGAAGGTCGAGTGGGAGGGATGGGCAAGCGTGAGCTGCGAGGGTGGCAGGTACAGAACGCCCGGGTCCCATACTGATGTGACGCGGATCCCAGGGAAAGATGGCTGGGAGACGCCGAAAACGTGATTTGAGGCCTGGAAATAGTAGGAGGGTGGCGAGGGACACAAGCCAGGCATGACAATGGCAGGGCGCAGCGTGGAGCGTGGGACAAGGAAGCACCAGCGGATGCCTCCGCTGCATAGCTAATCTCTCTGACCTCATACTATCATATCCAGTAACTTGGGTGGTACATCATGTTCTTCAAAGTTCACGAATACCATATGTTCGGAGTTCGCCGACAGTGATTCTCTCCCAATGGAGATAAAGCTTGGTACTAGTAGTGAACATGAATCAAAACATGAAACACAACCGGCACATTCGTCCCGAATGTAGATCAAAGTTACATGGACGGTAAACTTACAGTAGAATTCTTTTTCAATTCGCGTGATCACTGTTGCAATACCTGGCCATCGTTGGACACAGGGCGCTTCATCACACCTACGATGAAGAAGCGAATTTGCTTACTGGTAGGTACTCGCAGCCAAGGCGCTGACGACCATTTCGACAAATTTGAAACTTTTGCCCCGGCTACTCAAAATAGTATTCATTCCAGCGTTCAACCTGCACCAACCTGCTGACCAATCCCCTTGGCAAGCCCTTGCGGGGAATACCGTTAGGCCTCAGGGATGATCGAGTCTTGGCAAGCACCGAATATTGAGATCTTCACTGGGCACGCAACCATCCCTCGGGAACCTCCGACGTAGGCGTTCGATGGCGACACGCTTGAAAAAGTGAGGTTAAGTGCGCTATAAAAGACGGCGAGGTTCTTTGCAGATGTAAGCCGAAAGCTGATCTCTTCTGCGTGCATTTACTTACGCCGATGTCTACCCACCTCCGACCCACCTCTCCCACCCTAGACTTCAATGGGGGGTTCCTTTGTGAGCACGCCGTCATCTGACATCTTTGCTTGACCGCAATGAAAGTACCTGCAGGCCATAATGACGATTCAGACTGTCCCATGCTGTCCTCGACGACACGGATAATTTCATGCAACAATGTTGCATCTGTGTCCTCGCGGCGTTCCTTGAATGGGGGTACAGATCATTTCCACGACCAGGCCTTCTCAACTCCGAGGAACGCCTCGTTCCCTGGGACACCGCCAGCCATCCACGGATACACAGCATAGTGCGGCATTTGATTCACGTATTTTCAAGGTCTAATTTTCGCTTCTAGTCACAAGTCGGATCCCAGCGTGCTTATATCTCCTAATGCAACCCAGTACGTGTTTACGAAGAAACCATAACCCTGTGTTTGATTGATCTTTCGCTGCATAACACAAGAGCACAAAATGTATCAACCGCAATGGTGGATAGAGATTATGGTTTTACTCCCTGCCAATCGTTGCGGTAAGTCACATTTCATCACACCTGTCCGGAACCTCCCCGATACCAACGCTCGCTTTCTCAGTGGGTCGAGCGTGCTTCCGCCCTTCGCGAATGGTCCCCGCGCGGCGCCTTCTCGTCATTGTACCTATTCAACCGACGGGAGCACGTCGGAATCACATGCCATGCATCATGCCCCTCCACATCGGCCATCCCGCCTGACCCTGCCGGGTTTTGTTGCTACTCCACGTAACCGCCTGCCTCGCGTGGATGAACACAATTGGCCCGTCCAAGATTTTGCGGAGTCTTTCCCATGGTTCCAGCCGCCTTCCTTGGTACATGTAGGCCTGTTTAATGGATATGATTCCCATCCCTACCCCAGTGACCACTCTACGGCTCTCCCACACAACAGAACACTCACCAACCCCCTGCAAGCAGGGTTTATACATGACGACCGTTCAACCATTCATCAGCCCTCAATACACAACAATCCACAAGAATTTTCTCGTTCAGTGAGTAGATTTCCTCAGAATGTTGACCGTGTCGCTTTGCTCATACTGTAAAGGTCATGAATGGCTTTTCACCTACTCCGAGTTTTCCGATTTCAAGCAGTGCTTTGGCCACGCCCGTCCAGTCTTCCAGCACGACACAAAGCTCCCTTGCCTCGGCTCCGCCCAGGAATGTAGTTCCATGCTCCCAGACAGGCATGGCGCCACCCATCCGTCACAATTCTCAGAGGCATTCCGCAGCCCGCTCCCCCCGCCATCTCGACCGGGTGTCTCCGCCCCTTGACCGATCTTCTCGGGTTTGCGAGTGGATCAAAGAGGACGGTACTAAATGTGGGGAGAAGATCACGTGGAAGGATGTCCCAGGGCATCTTACTACCCACGGTATCAAGGGTTTGGCGCGGAACCATCTTACATCGTGTAGGTGGTCAGGGTGCCGGCGCAGAGGATCGTCAGGCAGGATGAACCGTGAATGCATTGTGCGCCATGTTCGCGAAGTGCATATGCATCGCAGGCGTAGTTCTAGACGATGTGCGAGCCGTCTCGAGCACGCCCTGACCGTCGGGTAAAACGTCATCGACTAAAGTCATGTACAATGTATCTTCGATAGTCTTGAAAGTCACATCCAATGTAATTCTGAACAACTTAAAATAGGAACTGTGAGACAATGCACTGATACAACTTTGACATTAAAGATTGGCTCTCTACAACGAACCATGACTGGCTATTAAACGTGTCTAGAGACTGTACTCCAGTGAGTGACGAGCAAAGCTGCAACAGCATTAGTGAGGGTTGCATTCATGATAAACTCACAGAATCCTCATGTTGTGTATTGGGCTTACACTACGACGAAACCCTTTGAGATGTCTGGCGAAGCGCATGACGAGGTACATGGATAAGATGCATCGCGCACTCCTGGGTAGGATCACTATTTGTTTGGTTGAAGTCCCGGAGTTGCGCTCAAGGGTGCCCCGTGTATTCACATGGAGCGAGGTAGTGAGGTATGCGCCGGATTGCGCGCTTGAGGCTCAGAGGTCCTTTTGTGAAGCACCCGTTGGGTCCAGGCGAATTGGCACAGACATACTTGGGTCGCGAAAAACGATGGATATGAAATCGAAGTCGGCCCGTTCAACAGTAATGGCAGGAGATCGAAAGCGAGATGGTCCTGTGTAGAAACTTCAGGCTAGCCTCCCAGAAAGTCAGCACGCCAGGCACCCTTATTTGTGTTTATTTACCACAGCTCAGTAGTATTTTCTAGTCACCGGGAATCGGACTCTATTGTTGATCATGTCCGTCTCTAACGATCGTGTCCGTCTCAAACCAGGAAATCGGCAAGCAATTTACAGCAACCCGTCTCCGAGCTCAAAGCCTCGTCTCCATGTTAGTTCTCGTGTTCCTGAACCGTTATTTTCTCCCCATCACGCACGTCTACGTGGCGCATCCATTTCCTGTCAAGTGTGCGTGGTCATATGGCCGTATTCCACTTCAAAGAGGTTGTACTGCCCATCTACGCATGATGTCTCAAGGTCAAGCATAACACCGCAGTCTGTAATAGCTCTCTTGCAGGGCGGCTCATGCTTGCTGGGTTTGCGTGGATTCTGTCAATTGAGACACCAAGTTGGCCTGTACCGGTGGGGGCTTGGACTTGCTCGTCAATGTCTTATCGCTCCCTCCCATCCCAGCTATGTGAGTTTGATTCGTTTCTACCGGATCCCTTACTGTCCCACGGCAGATGGAGAGAATGTGGATGTTGAGAGAATGCTTCCGACATATGAATTGTAGTAATCTTGGAATTCACTTGTGGTCCCCGTTGGACTCAGAATCACACAGGAAAACAGGGAGTTGGTCCGAGAACCCATATGGGTAAGTTCTTTTCATTTTACTGGATATGCGGGCTTAGTGCTGGGTCAATTGGGTTCCGACGGGGAGCACTATGATGAATGGATAGCCCCTTGGCGCAAGGTCACTGCCCGAGCTCCTCAAGAACGTCACATCTCGGTACTTTTGCCGTCCTGCTTTTTCTGGGTTGACAGACCCATCAGGTTGGCACTACATACTCATCTTTGTAGAGACTAAAACTGAACCTTGAGGGGAGCAGGGTGGCAGTCTATGTGGGTCACGCAACGTGCCTGCATGCCTCCGACCGTTATACACGGGTTTCATCTAGTGACTCAAGTCGCAACCAAGGATTTGATGGGGAGGTATCTTGGGTGGACTTGGATCTGCAAGGTGTGCGCTGGAATTTCTTGGATGGTGCGTGTTAATAGTCTGACATGCACATTACTGGAGCTCGTTAAAAGGGGGGAATCAATCGTATTCTATTCCCCACCTACTGCACTCTTATTGGAGGGGTCCCGCGTACCTCGGCCGTCTTTTCGTTCCCCTGCGCTATGGACAGAATATCTGAGAGCCACTATGCTCTACACGGACACAGATGGTAACGTGGTATTCTATGCAAGCATAATTGTGGGCCTAATCGTTGCTCATAGTCATTCACCGGATCTTGGTGCGCTTGGATTTACGCAGTATATGCCAAAGAAAGACCTGCTGTCTTCGCGTCTCACCGCACCTTGTAGCATGCAAACGATTTCTGGTATAGTGCCTTCAAGGGTGGATGAATGTCCTGATAACCACATGGCAACCATCCCTTCCGCCCATGGCCCAGGCTGGAATGACGCCCAACTGACTGCGCTTCCCCTCGCCAATGCGTCACACGAGGTATATGCACTCTATTCTATTCAGGCTATGACAGCATCTCACAACCGCTTATCTCACAACTACTCTCTATCAGCCATGCGCTCTGTCATTACCGCACATGGTCACCCCATATAGCTACCTGTTCCCCTGGCCTCCGCACTCTTCACCTGCTGAACGACTCCATCACAGAGGGGATTCCGTGGCCGGATCAGTCGTGTGGCGGAGCCGAGATGGGCGCAATTCCCATTATCAACCTTGGATACAACACGATGTCCCCAGCATCTCCAGTCCGCATCTATTGGTGTCCCAACCGCCCACCATCCACTGATGCCCTTTGACGCTGGTTACCAGTGGACACAAAACGATTTTTGTCTCATGTTCGTCATTTTACTCATGTGATACATGATTCATATAGGTTGCGGATGCCCTTTCATCTGTCCCTATTTGTCCCTCTCCAAATGACTTTCTCTCACTAATGAAAGGCCCCGTGTATATGGAGCCACGGGAAAATGGTGATCTCCCGATGTCCAGCTATTCTGCGGCAGCCTTTCCCTCACAACTTCCGTGTCCCAATGCGATACACAGCCCGATTGCGCCGCGTCTGCTACTTCAGGTCGCGATTCCTCGCCTTCCTGTAGAAAGAACACTGCCTATTTGTCGGGGTTCTCAGGAGAGTTGCTCTGCGACACACCCTCCTCACTATTCCCCGGACCGATCATCCTCACGGACCTGTGGATGGATCAAAGATGACGGCGTTATATGTGGGGAGCAGATTACTTGGAAAGATGTTCCGAGACATTTTGCTGCTCACGGGATCACTGCCATGACACGAAATCAGCAGACATCGTGCAGATGGTTATCGTGTCAACCTAGAGGAGGTAAAAACACGATGATTGGTAAAAACATCATACGCCATGTTCGTGAGACACATCTGCATGTTAGGCGTCTTACTGGCCGTTGCGTCTCTCCCTCACTCTCCTGACTACTTCTCTTCAATATCCTGGCCGCTGTCCGTGTAGGCAAAGTACTAGCTAGTACATGCGTTTCATGTTGCAATAGTTGCTAGCTTGGTTGACGGTTTCCGTGTATGTGCGCCAAATGTCGAAGGTAATACTTGACGGCATACCAACCTGCTGAGATTTGAAAAGCGTCAAGGTATGCGGGATATCTACTCACACCGTGCCTTGCATATTCATCGGTCAAATAAGGATGTTTTGAAAGTGCCTGGGAGTGAAAACGTCACTATCGCGTTGGGCAGGGTACTGAAAACATTGCAGATAAATATTTGAAGTTGGAATTGATCAATCATATACGTACGGATCTACTCCTAGTAGTGAAGATTGAGACTCAGGGCCATCCGAAACGTTTTCGGTATGGGAAGGTCAGAGGTCAAGACGGCAAGAACAGTAAATGGAATATGTCTCACTGGACGACCAAAGAGCATGCGAGTATCCTGGGGCGCCAAAAAGAAGTGCATGGCACCGCAAATGCCATGAGGCATGTTACGTGGAAATCCATTTTTCCACCACGCACACCAACAGAAGACCAATTTCCGCTAACTCTCCATGGTTGACGTTACCCCACGCAAAGGTCCTCGACCACATCTAGTGATCACAACACCGTATTCTTTGGGGGCGCTCGCGTACCTTCATAATGGACATATCATTTCCAGTTGTTCTAACGAAACGTTTAGCGGGTCGGTGAGGGTCTGGAATCCGGAAGCTTGACTGGAAGACGGGATCATCATGCAGCACGAAACTGGAGTGATGGGACTCTCTGTGACCAGGGACGGCAGGAAGATCATCAGCTTCGATGGGAGAAGGATCGTCAAAATATGGGGCGTCGGATCGCACCATCCCATCAAAGAGTGGATTCACCCGAAGCGCATCTCTAGTATTGCCGTTTCCCCGGACGACCGGTTCGTTGCGGTCGGTGGTGAGGTCGTGACTGTTTACGGCGTCACGGACGAGGAGGTCACTAAACGTTCCATCGAGGTTGGCGATTATGTCCCTTACTTGGTCTTCTCGCCCTGTGGCAGCAAACTCGCATGCAACACCAATCGCGATATTCGTGTGTACGACATCGATAGTGCCACGCTCATCCTTGGGCCATTGAAAGGCCATCAAAATTGGATCTCGAGAGTGTTGTGGTCCCCCGATGATCAGCTATTTTCGTGTCCAAGCGATAAAACAATTTGTCGTTGGGATGCCAAAACCGGAGAGAAAGTCAAGAACCCATGGACAGGTCACACCAAAAGCATAACCTCCCTCTCCCTTTCCCCCGATGGATCGATACTCGCAAGTGCCTCCTTGGATCAAACTGTCCGTTTCTGGCAGACAACTACCGGAGACCCCATCGGACTACCCTTACTACACGAATCAGGTGTTCGGAGGGTTTGTTTCTCGCCATCCGGAGAGTTCGTGGCATCGACAACATGGAAGGGGAAGATATACTTATGGCAGGTACCTCAGCCTGACATCCGGGTGAGTGACCCACTCACTGGTTCGAACTATTCATACTCACCACCTTTCACCATCCCAAAGACACAATCCGTTTTCCTCGGCGTGACCGACACATATTCCTTCATCCAGCCACCTATTACTCCTAACCTACCTGAAACACATCCTCCTACACCTAGTGTACATCCTGTCGCTTCGGTTGCAAATCAACTCGGTCGAAATGGGATGTCCAGCCTTGAGTATATCGCAAGCGGCTAAAACATGATCGCCCGTGGTTTTAATCACTGATAATTTACCCAGCTTTCCTCCCTCACCAGATCTTACACCTCATATCCTAAGACACAATCGCGTGCACATTGCTGGAGGGTATTTTGGTGACGTTTACAGATGCTGGTATATTGACAGCCCACCAACAAAGGTTAGAGGGTAGTGTACCACAGAGTCCTTTGCAATTTACGATCTATTTCTCAGGTTGCAGTGAAAGCCTTTAGGTTCAAGCTCACAGTTGATGGAGGCGCGAGTGATAGAAATTCCACGAAGGTATCTCGCCTATTTCACAATGAACGAGCTCAAGCATGTTTTACTCAAATTTCTCGTAGATGTATCATCGAGAACTCGGAATTTGGAGAAGGCTCCATCATGCCAATGTCGTACCATTCCTAGGAATTGCCTATGGTTTCGGAATGCATGGTGTAATGTCTTTGGTTTCATCGTGGATGCCTAACGGATCGCTCCACCTTTTCTTAGCAAAATATAACGACAATTTGGGTGTGGGACACCGACTCCAGTTTGTGCGTATACTCCACCCCGATGTTGTTCATGTCTTCTAAGACCACATGCTAGCTGTTGGATGTTGCAAGTGGATTAAAATATTGTAGGCCTCCGATTCTCTCCACCAAACACGCCAAATCCTGACACCCAGTAAATAGTGCATTCTTTTCCGATTCTTCATGGCGATCTCAACTGTGTATGTCAAATTTGTATTATTGGCGCCTTACCTGACTCATAAAAACAGAGCAATGTTCTCATTGACGAAGATTACACGGCACGCTTATCTGACTTTGGATACTCTTCGTTGTTGGGAGATATTCCTGAAGCATTTGATTACCTCCAAAGATCCACGACAAATCCAGGAGCCACACGCTGGATGGCACCAGAGCAAGTCAACCCGGATGCAACACTCGGCTGCTCAACAAAGAGTGATGTATTCTCTTTTGGTTGTGTCGCCCTGCAGGAAAGTTTGTCTGGCCTAGATGAGTCTAGTGCCTTCTGATAACTTTGCAGGTATTCTCCGGAAAGGTACCATGGTCGGAAATCAGGCGTGATGCAGCGGTTATCGTACACTTAGCCAATGGTCACAAGCCAGGTCGACCAGAATGTGAAACGTTACATGATTCACATTGGAGCTTCATTCAACGATGTTGGTCGAACATGGAGGATCGACCCGCCATGGAAGAAGTAGTCGTTACTTTTCAACAATTCTTGGGCAGATCTCCATGTTCTCAACCCCTGCGAGACTCAGTGCCATCGTGGCCAAGCAGAATAGATTCCCTTCAGAAAGAGCTGTTACCTCCGTCGTCTTCAACTACTGACGAAGGCCACCATTCGGTAGATGGTAGAGCCGTATCTGTCACCCCGAGTCTCGACAATTCCCAACATACCCAGGCCAATGTTGCACGCGCTCATCAGTCCCTTGAGGCTAGTTCATTGAGGCCCAAGAGTTCTCAAGTCCATCCTTCTTTGGTGAGTAAACTCCCCCAGGATATCTCGTATTACTATACCTATACTGACATTGTACGTGATCTATATAGGCTGTGGATGGGTCTTCGACTCTCCCGCTAGATCCTTCTCCAAATGGCATTTTGCCATCGATGGAGAACCCGATCTACAACGACGGCACTCCGCCAATCTCTAACTATCCTCCTTCCATCTCTACTCCTTCACGATGGTTCCAACCCCTCAATGCGTTGCGTAGTCTTGTCGCATCAAGTCTGCTATTCCAGGCTGCCACTCTTCCCACGGAAAGAACGTCTGCAATCCGAAACCCTCGGGTGACTCCGAACTCCATCGGTCACTCCCCATACAATTTCGACCAAGTATCTTCCCTTCCACCTCCATCGTCATCACGGGCCTGCTGTTGGATAAAAGACGATGGCGCTCTATGCGGGGAACAGATTATACTGAACGATGTTCCAGGGCACCTCGCGACTCACGGTATCCGGGGTTTGCGGGAAAACGACGCCATATCGTGCGGATGGTCGGGGTGCGACAGAGGATCTAGCTCCACATTGCGTCGTACCAACTTTGTACGGCATGTTCGCGAGGCGCATTTCCACGCTCGGCGCACCTCTCAACTAGATCCAAGGGTTGGTCGTCCCAGGTCAGGCAATCTCTCGTGACAGACGGTTGGGGCGTCGAAGCTTTTTTACCCATTCTCTCATCTTCTTGATGTTGCTCTGTACAAGTGCACTGTATTTTGTAGCGTCCATGGATATCCCGTCCTTCTCTTCAGATAGGGCGCATACAGTGGTGTTGACAGCTAGCTCGAGGATCGACTTTCACCAACGTAACTTGAGCACAACAAGCCGAGCGGGATATATACACGAAAAACCCCGTAACAACCGCGGCCCTTCGACAGAGCGTTCCAAAGGGGCTAAGGTAGGCGATGTTCCAGGACAGTTTGAGCACTGCTAACGTTCTCACACCCGGAGCATGGGTCAGCAAATAACCACATGCTGCCTTTTCGGCAGACGTACGTGTCTTGTTTGCCCCTGGAGAGACCGCATGAAATGCCGATTCCGGAATCCTAGATCCCCTCTGGAAGTGAGGATACACTCATCGCAGAGTCCCAAGAAGGCATCGCACTCTGCGAGACAAGATAAGTGGGGGCCTCAATCGGAAATAGTACCAACGCACCTGTCGAGAAGGACAATATGTAAATTTTAAACTCCGGCAGTTGTGCATGCCAGTTCAAGCGCTCCCCCACAAACGCCGCAACAGGTTGACTATGGCAACATCGGACCGACGCAGTCCCAGCACAAACCGGGTGATCTTTATTTGAGTTGGGCACTGAAATTTCTGACCCGGTTCCGTCGCGGTCGTTCGTATTATTGATGGGACGCAGTAAGCGTACTCTTTGTCGACCTGATACGCCGAGTTAACGACCAGAAGCCCTTGATCGCAGTAGCGTGTGCAGTGTTCGCCACCAACCTCTTATGCTACGAACAGCCTTGCAGATCCTAGCGACACAGCCTATTTCCATTGAAGGGCTCCTCCAGGTACTCGAATTCCAAGTCAGCATCAGACGCGTTAGTCACCCCGTGAGCTTGAATTTCCGATGCGGGGTATCCAGCTCCCCTGTTCGTGAAACATTTGATTTACTAATATCTGCCGAGCATGTATAAAATACCCGCTCCAGCAATACCCGACCCATCATTCACTCCCACTTCTTGACCACTCGACGGAAACATGGTTCTCAAAATCTACGGTTTCTCCAAGTCTACCTGTACCCGCCTGGTAGCTTTGATCGCCAAGGAGAAGGAGGTCCCTTATGAACTCGTCCCCGTTGATCTCGCCAAGGCCGAACACAAGTCCACCGAGTATCTCCAGTCCCAGCCGTTTGGCCAGGTTCCCTACATAGTAGGTCGTTGTATACCTGATCCCTGACAGATACTAACGGATGACTGCAAGGATGACGATGGCTTTGTTCTCTACGAGTCTCGCGCGATCGCTCGCTACTTGATCAAGAAGTACGCGAACCAAGGCACTCCTGGCCTTATCCCAACCGACCTCCAAGAGGAAGCCTTGTTCGAGCAAGCTTCGTCAGTTGAAGCGTTCAACTTCAATTCCCATGTCAGCGCTCTAGTGGGTGAAAAGGTCTTCAAGAAGTATGTATGCGTAGCTTCTTGCACAAGAACCTTATCTCTGATCTCGCTTCGCAGATACCGCGGTGGCGAGCCTGACCCGGCCAAGGTCGCCGAATACCTCAAAAAGGTTGAGGCGAATCTGGACGTGTACGACGTTATCCTTGGAAAGCAGAAATACCTGGCTGGCAACGTACGTAGACAACGAATCCTTGAACTGCGTGTGAATTGCTCATGTGCTCCCAGAGCTTGACCCTCGCTGATTTGCAACACTTGCCTTATGGAAGCATGCTCTTTTTCGCCGGACTCGGCGAGGCGATCACGAAGAGGAAGAATGTAGACAGGTGGGACGGACGCGTTGGTCGTGCAACGTGATGCTGACTTCGTTTTCTTTGCAATCTAGGTGGTGGAAAGAGATATTTGGCAGGCCTACTTGGCAGGCCATCAAGGAGGGAGTTTAAGGGAAACTGAAGTCTTGTACATTATTCGATGTTCTGTTGCAAGTTAGAGTAATCTTCGTGTCGATATGCATACTATCTTTGACACGTGACTCATGAACGCCGATTAATCGGCGGATCAACTGTTGCACAGCGGCATGGTCGGCTAACAGACGCCCTCACCGAAATGACGGCCATTAGAAATCAGAGTGTGATGGTGACAAACCATGGACATTGCAACGCCTAGCAATTTCCGGAGTTCGCGTGATCTATTTATTATCCTATCGCGTTGAGACTCGATGAAGAGGCCCTCACAACACAAGCTCCCGTTCAGAGCCGCTTCCCGCACTGGGCCTTGTCACAAGCCTATCACGTTCAGTACAATACCCGCTCAGATAATTTGATCCCTTCACGGACACCGACGGCCGGGTCTGGGATGAGGTCCGTGCACTTGGTTTCCTGTTTCGGCGCCTTGATTGGTCATAGTTCAGTATTGGTTCTCCGCCCCTCCTATCCTTTCTTTTCCCCCGTTCGACCAGGTAAGTCCGTTATTGATGGCACCTCGACCAGTTCATCGTGGGAGGGCCAAACCGTTGGTATCCCGCCCGCCAGCTTTTTTGACATGCCTGCAGGTTTTAGGTACCAAAGGTACGTGTACTAGCTGGCACGGCTCAAGCTCATGACTGCGGACGTGGGACCACTAGCGTAAGTCAGCATGTGTCCGATCAGACCTTCGCCTCAGGTGGGTGATTTTCACCCTTCCCGCGTGTCCACCCAGGCCTCAAGATAGCGAAGCTCAAGACATACGAACAACACACCCTGTGTCTGCACCTGCATTTCGCCCTTTCGACTCCCACTGGACGCAGCGTACTTACGTGAGATCTGAAAGGCGGTTGGCGTTTACCTACCACAGCATTCACGCCCTATGATCACGGCGGAAAATAGTGTCTGAGGTGAGTGGGGAAACATTTCGTGAGGTGTACTTGGCCGTCCAAGTGCAGAGTGAGTGAGCTCGACGATATCGGCAATTTGATCGTATCTGTCAAGGTGAGTTTGAGAGACTCAAACGACACGCATCAGAACTTTGTGCAACACAATGTTCGGGGTATCGTCGACGAGCTAGACGTTGCGACCCTCTTCCTCCATCTCTTTCTCTAATTTTTTCGACAGTTTGTGGGAGCAATCCTGACATGCACATGCAAGCAGCTCGCACCAGATGTCATGCGGGAGAATCCCTCGACAGGAATGCAAGTGCTCGTTTTGCCCGGTATGACAACGCACAAGTATGAATTCACTTCGATCGGCGCTGTTGAGTTTTGCAGATAATGCTCCGTTGTTAGGCCATCTCTTGACCACACGCCACGCTCCAAAGTTGAGTCCAGATGTTCCCGGCTAATTTTGTTATCAGAGCTTTACTATAGGAGCCTGTGGATCAAAGTGTAACTGACAACGACAAATCCAACTAATGAACTCAGACAGAAGACCACAGTGCAATCTTGCCCTGGACAGATTTAATTATGATACGCTTTCGTTCATATAGGTTGTTCAGGTGGAGGCACTATATCCAACATCGCAAGCCCAGCAAGCAAGACGATAATTATGTAAAAACTCAGTTGCGCCACCGAAGAATGTTCAGCGCTGAGAATAGGTCCATGTTCATTCTGATCGTCTCTGCGATTGATAGGCAAGTTGCACTTTGAGAGTGTGTCCCTGGAAAGGGGGTCAGAAGACTGTGGTTGAGTGAAAAGACGCCACCTCGGTGTGTTTCTGTACGCACTGGAAGGACCTCTATTCGGCGGACTGGTGAACTGTTGACAGGCATGTTGGTCAACAGATAAATCGCAGAGCTACATCGGCAGCGGGAATGAGACGGATCATTGGATTGCTTCTCGAAGTGGATCGGTTTTCACGCCTCAGACACTGATTCTGGCGAGTTCTGTGGTCGTGTCGTGTGTTGCACTATCACCCGATTGTCGCCGCTTTCCACGGTGAGTAGCCATGGACCCGTGGTCGTCGAGTAAGAAGATCTGAGCCAACATTGCAGCACCTCCATTGACAGAGTCTGTGCGACAGAGGCTGGGAAAGATGAAGTGTTCAATTCAAGACCATACTAGGCCATCACGGGGGCTAGTAGATGAGTGGAAGCACGCCGTAAATGGGCCTGAGTCAACTTGTCTCCATGTTATAAATGTCGTTGACCCAGGCAGGAGTTTCCTTGTGAGTGCAAGTAAGAGTTGCGGGTGACACGGGGAGTCGACCAGTTACGGTGTTTGTACACGACATCAAACCGAATGTATAAGCTCTCGTCACCCCCTACCAATGATAAAAATATATATCTGTGAACGTATCCAATGACTTAGTCATGTTATCTTCCTTTCTTGTTCATCAGTTATCCTGTAGTCTTCCATAGCGATTCACTTTGCATAAGATTGAAGACAACATCCCACGAGTTTGAGCGTCGTCAAACACGATGGCTACAGATTCATGATGTTGGTATATAACAGACTGCTTCTTGTCAGCCGAGACCCTGGCTCCAGCGATCCAAACTCCGCAATACTGGATCAGTAAGCAAGGCACTGTTTCTTCTTCCACTAACATGCCACGTTTGGCTCCATAATGTCCTTGCCGTGACACTGTGTGCAGGAATTGAATCAATTATAGTCAAACCCAGAGTGACTTGGTACACGATTCTCTGTTCGAATAGAGCTCAAAAGTGTTTTTTTTTCGAGGTTGGTAATACGAGTCACCGTCGATCATCTCATTTGGTCCTGGTGTTAGCAGTGTTCTTTGTTAACTTGATTGCTGATTAGCTGACCAAGAAATGCAGTGTTAGCCGCCAACATGAACAGCCCCGTAGTCAGCGGTGAGTCAGCTCGTCTGTTTTGGCGAGAGTGTTGCTACTCCCGGCGCTCGAACTCCGAGTCAGCATCAGATGAGTTAGTCAACCTGTGAGTTGGAATTTACAATGGGATATCTAAACACTCAGTAAGCAGCGGAACGGATATAAAAGAGTGGATCGAGAAACATCAAAACCACCAGTGAACTCCCCTTCCATCATCAACAACTTGAACGACCCTTGCTAGAATCATGGTTCTTAAACTCTACGGCTTCTCCATATCCACCAACACTCGTCTAGTCGCCTTGATCTGTAAAGAGAAGGAGATCCCCTACGAGTTGGTGCCCGTTGATTTCATCGGCGGCGAACACAGGACGCCCAAGCATCTCCAGTATCAGCCATTTGGCCAACTTCCGTACATCGTGAGTCATTCCGCGCTGAAATCAGGACAAACCTTGACTGATGATGTACAGGATGACGACGGCTTCATCCTCTACGAATCTCGTGCCATCGCTCGCTACTTGATCAAGAAATACCCCCACCAGGGCACCGCTGGCCTCATCCCGACCGATCCCAAGGAGGAAGCCTTGTTCGAACAAGCTTCCTTGGTCGAGACATTCAACTTCAACCCCCAAGTCAGCACACTGGTGGGAGAAAAGTTCTTCAAGAAGACGTACGTGTAGTTGTTCGACTTGCCCAAGAACCTGAACATGACCGATATGGCGCAGATTCTATGGTGGAGTGCCAAACCAAGCCAAGGTCGAGGAGTACCTCAAAAAGGTAGAGGAAAACCTTGACACCTACGAAGTTATCCTCGGGAAGCAGAAATACCTGGCTGGCGATGTAAGTAGACGACGTGCAGATGGACGTGTCGATCGCTCATGCATTTATAGCACGTGACCCTTGCGGACCTGCAACACTTGCCCTACGGAACCTTTATCTTTGCGCAATCTGACGAGTTGCTCAAGAAAAGGCCCAATGTGGCGAGGTGAGACCGACGAACTTGTCGTGTGATTTGTGTTGACTCGGTTTTCGAATCTAGATGGTGGAAGGAAATCTTTGAGAGGCCTGCTTGGCAAGCTGTCAAGAATGGGGCTTGAAGCGGCGGGACTTGTCACGTAGAGTATTTCATATCGTGTTCCTGTGTGAATTGGGTGAGAACCCTTGCAATAGAAAGCCTCGAGTAGACATCACAGATTGTCGAGGATCGCGATCGGTTCGAAATATTGCGCGAACTTGCCAACCTTAGGTCCAAGTTACGCCTGGAGTTGAAGAGATGTCAATTGATGATCCTTATCATGGAGCTGAATCTGTTGAGTTCCGCACCTGATACGGTTGGCGGTGAAGCCAGAGGAAAGTGTGAAGACGGCACGAAAGCAGCCGATAAACCGGCTACGACTAACGACTAGAAATAATATCCTATGATGGGAATCAGCTTGTAAATTCGGACTATTAAGTATAGATAAGACAGATCAACGAACAACTCAAAAGCATAGCTGTGCTGTCCCTCGATGAATTGGAGGCTGCATGGGCAGGCCGGGTAAGACAAAGCGCAGGGAGATGCCTCGATATTGTCCCTGCCACCTCTCCCCGCCATCACCCCGAGAAAAGAAAACCCTCCGGAGCGACCACAGACGGCACGACGGAATAGGCATGATGTCGTCTGAGCGTTGTGCTGTAGGCGAAATGCCTCGTTGCGCCGGGCGTGGGCTGGGGCTCTCCAATCTCGGTGTCTGAGAAAGAGGCGAAGTAACTCGAGGCTGGCGGAGACGGGGACCTGGCTTGTTCTGGGGGTAGCCTGTGGAATAGAGCCTCTACTGAGCCGTCGTGGAAGGTTCCGGCATCATCACCAGCCCAGCGTTGCTGGATTGCGCAGAGGTTGTGCGAGACATTGACAAAGGTCGTTTTCCAGCAGCTAGGAAACTTCGTCGCGAGGTGGACATCTTTTCTACGAGCTAGCAACTTTGAGCTCTGGCCAGAGAGATGTAAATGAAATCTGCATAGCATTGAGTCCTTTTCGGCTATGCGAGAAGATATTTCCTTTTCTGCTTTGACCATCTCATGCTGGTATTCGCAGAGCTCAATGTTCACGGCTGTTGATGGTAGCACGGAGATGATTGGCTATTCAAGTAAAACACAGTAAGATCCAGAGAGATCCCCCAACCAACAGTGTCCAAGCAATACACACCATCCCGAACTACGATTCATATAATCCACGTCGCAACCTGGAACTGCTTCGGCTTCCGTAACGTCCATGCATGCGTTCAATGTGTCGATGCACCGCATCGTCACACGAGAATAAACGTTTACAATGGGGACATTTCCATATCACACCTAGATACATGATTCATATGACCCTTCCGAGTTGTTGCTTCCACCCACAAGGGCGAGAAGAATACCACCGAAGAACTCGGTGGGGTGAATCGATCCTGCGACCTCGCCAACCTAAAGCTCAGGTGGGCTACACTACTGCACCACCTGCCCCCTTGAGCTATTTTTAGTAGTACATATTCTCCCAAGTATTGGACACAGCCACCGCCATTACTATTCCCGCTACTTTAGTAAGCGGGTTTCTTGTCGGGCGATCCTTATGCCGCATTTTACGCATCTTTGCACTACTCGTATTTGGTCTTGTTTGTGACCCTAGCAAGCCCTAATCCTATGCTGTGGTTTACCATTTCGGTTTCTTGGGCGTGTTTGAGGTATTGTTTTCCCACAACCGTCGAAATACACACACAATTAATGTTTCACTCTAATTCCATGTTGATCCTATTAACACCATATCAATCATATGACTTGCTCAGCTCCCATACCAACAAGTTCTGAGTACATCGTTACGCTCCGTCGAGCGCATCGATGTGGTGGGAGTATGGGCTGCTTCCTCGCTCTCGTTGTGGGCGCGCCATGTACCGGAAGTGTGGTGCTGAGTGTGCCGCTTCGCCACAGTCGGCATTGTGGTAATGTACGCTGTCCCCTCGCCGTTGCGGTCAGGGGGTGGGCATGGTGTGCATACCGCGTGCCATTGTCCCTCCCGTCATCATAGTGTGTTGTTGTGCGACCCTACCAGTGGTCCAGATAGGAAGTGGATATGATGGTACGCCGTTGAGCAGCCCTCGTCGCCGTCTTGCGGGTGGTGCGCGTTCCGCGTGCGTTGCCCCCTTGCCGCTGCGGTCTTCGTCAAGGTGATGGTGTCAGCGCGTCGTCACGGTGGCGGTAGGCGCGTATTGTGCCGCCCCCGTTGGTACGCCGTCGCGCACCCCTTCACCCCTTCGTTGTCGTCACAGTGGAGTGGCGGCACGCCGTTGCGCTGTCCTCGCCCTGCGTGTCATCGCGTGGTGGTTATGACGAGCAATCAACGGGTAGGCGGCGCATGCGTGGACGGATTGGGCTGGAGTGGGACGGGCGCAAGTCTGAATGGAAATGGGTGGGTGCTCACCGTCGTCTGGCGCCCATGTCCTTGCGTTGCCGCGCAGCCCTGCGTGGTGATTTTGAGCAAGCCGCTGGACTGGCTTTGCCCGAACCCTTTGCATCGTCCCTTCGTGCAGATCGTCGTCGTCGTGTGGCGGTTATTTTTGACATTGTCGCCGTTTGGGTGGTAGTGGTGCACCGTCGTCCGTGCGCTGTTGTGTTAGGTGTGGGGGGTCTAGGGCCAAAACCGAGTCGGGCGTAGGGGTAGCGGGTTTTGCCACGGATGTGGCGCTTCGCGTGTTATTTGGCAATTTCCGTTTTGGGTCATGCCCAAACAACACGCGCGACTGACATTACTATTAGTTTTGCAAATACAGTACCTCGCGGCTTACTTTGTGCTACAGCTACATCCGCAAATCGTAGATCCTTACCGGGAGAATTACCTTGCGGGATGGCCTTGAAAGGGCGGTGACACCAAAACGGGGCTGCGCGCGCTTGTTTCCCCTATCAACAATGACAGTAACATGTGAGCAGCAGTTCAACAGAGTTTAATGAATGTTCTAAGCAGAGTCCGTATCCCGATAGTACATTGGTGACTTGGCTGGGCTGTCATCGTAACCTCATTTAGCTGCATTGCGACCAATCAGGGCAAAGTCTTCGAGGACTCACAACGGGAAACCACGTGACCAAGGACGAACAGCCAAGTCACCTGTGGTAGCAAAACAAAGACAGCAAGTACCACCCTGGGAGAACGCCCACAAGTTCTGCGAGTGAGCGGGGTGGAGGAAACTCAAAATATGCGTGTCTGTGCCCACTTGTTTTTGTCAAGGTTAGTCTGCTTTCAAGTCGGTGTCACGGGGATTATCCGCTTTAGAAAGAGGGTTACTTAAGAAGGGGTAGGAGGTGTGATGGTGTAAGACGTGTATTTCCCGGGTAGGTACAACAGGAAATGGATGGAGGAGGCCACAACTCGTAAACTTGATGCCCTATTTCGGCTCTGCGGCATTTCGAATTTCGGCTCGCCGCGGCACCAGTAGTAGCACCCAGGGCACCTCTCCTTCTTCCCACTCGTCTTCGATAGCCTTTCCGAGGCAAAGGTGTTCGTTGCTCTTACTGGCGTTTGACCTGGGCATACTTTGGCGCTTCCTTGGGCCTGCGTTGCGTAGGCAAGAGGTGACAGCGATCACGAACAGCTGTGCGTCCACCTGCATGCTTGTTCAGGCGCTGTGTGACATTTCCCCACGCACACTTACTTTCACCATCATCATCCCATTGCGTGGTCGTCGTCGTCCTGCATAGAGCATGCCACTCCACTTGCGTCCTCCACTTCGTATCCTCGATGGATCGCCAACCCAGCGCTAGATACTGAATGAGTGATTGCATGACATCAAGTGGTCGAGTTTACCCGTTCCATCCAACCGTGTGCTGATGCTGACAAACGTAGCCAGATTCTAAGCATCAAGTTCGCAAAGATTTGAAGGGCAAGACGAGTGTCCGTGGCTCTGGACTACTAGTGGCCATGGTCCATCCAACCTACGTCGATCGTTTGTCGAGCTAGCCGATGCGCACGGGCCTGGGAACCCCCTCATCCGACCTCCGACTTCAGAAGCCGATGCTCGCTCACTGTCCTCGACGATGTGCACAGGTTTTGATTTTCCCAACCTGTTCTCAATGGTATTTCCCCCTTCCCTCTATGTCGTTACTCGAGTTGACGTTCGCAATCCGTGATATTGTTGTTCTCATCGAAAGTTTAAACGACGTTTCCGCCGAGCGTCGTCTACAGGGATGCAATCTCTTGGGAGACATACCGATCCTCCTACCGTTCACCGTTCGTTCGTCGCTGGGGACACCAACTCCAAGGGTGAACATGGCCCTAGTTATAGTAATGTTCTCACGAATCTTATCTCGTGCTAAGCTCATTTGTGCTTCACCCAGGACCAGCGCCGTCTATCAACCCATCACCCCTGACACGCTCTCGGACCATTAATGTTGTCCTTTTCGGCGAAACCGGTGCCGGAAAAGGTTCCGTCATCAATCTCATTGCCGGAGAAGAGATCGCGGACGTCTCATGGGGCTTCAACGGCGGCACGATGCAGTACAAACGCTACGAACTCTCTCTGGGCGATATGGACCTCGCCATATTCGATACCATCAGCCTCGAGGAACCCCAGATGAGAGACGACGAGTACCTGAACGCCATCGGGAACGCATACGACCTCGTCAACAAGCTTGCTACAGCTGGTGGTATCGACCTGTTGTTGTTCTGCATTCGCAGAGGCAGAGTAACGGCAACGATGCTTGGCAACTATCGACTGTTCTGGGAATGCCTGTGCAACTCGACGGTGCCCATAGCACTTGTCTTCACTGGCTTTGAGAGGGAAGCGCAAACGGAGGAGTGGTGGGGAAGAAACAAGGAGTACATGGAATCCTACGGAATCAACAGCGACAGTCACGCTTGCATCACAGCAATCAAGGATGACGCTTCCGGAGACGAAATCGAAGCGTCGCAAGAGGCGGTACGCGAGCTACTCAGAACTCGCGCTTGCAAAGGCGGGGGCTTTTCACGAGAACCACATTCTTGGTTCGCAAGGCTCGCAATGCAGATGGAGGGTTTCGTTTGGACGATGAAGTGCCCGGTAAAGAAGGATATCATGAAGGTGCTGACGCATCGTTGCAAACTAGACGCAGACATCGCAAAACGAGTTGCGGATATGATGGGGAGAGGCGAAACGGGCCCACTGGCGGTGAATGGCAAAGGTGGCCACGCGGAGTGCCAGACGAATGGCGACGCCCCGCCGAGCGAGCGCGACGACGCCGAGGCCGTGTCTGGTGTTGTCGCAAATGGAGAAAGAGAGAACGTGGTGGAGTGTGCCCCACGCCAGGGGCTTGGAAATGTCAAGACTGCGCCTGCTGTTATCTCGAATGAGGTCATGGATAAGGGGAAAGACACCAGGGTGAGGACCGTAGCAAAAGACCCCCCGTTTCTGGAGCTTGGCAACTTCGGCGCCGCGCTTGGTAGTATTCTGAACGGAGGGTAGCGCCTCATTCCCATCCAACGCTATGCCACCTGTGTATTTTAGTGTACCCATTCTCGCCCATCCAGTGTAATTCTTGGAAGACATCTTGTGGAGTTTCCCACGATTAAGTATTAATTTCCGCCACCATAACGAACAAACCTCGGAAGCCCTGCGCGTGCTAAAGTATGGAGAAACGTGTCAAGGACACGTCGTAACAGCCTCGTCTGCCTACTACCCTCACTTTCTGTCAACAACCGTGAAGAGACCATGCACGTATTCGTGCCCAATCCAGACGACAGCATCATCATGTCCGTGCTTTCAATAAGGCCGTCGCTAGTGTACTGATGCCACAGTTTCAAAACAGCATTATGGGTCCTACTGGATCTGGGAAGACTAACGTGAGTGAACTGTTTCTGCTGAGTGTCTTAACTGAGAAATGTCAGTTCATCAACGCTCTCACTGGCAATCCCGAGGAGCCCGAAGCAGGCCATCTGGGATCTCCAACATGGAGTGTCATCCCCCATACGATTTCGCATCGTGGCCGTCGCCTCGTCCTGGTCGACACACCCGGTTTCGACGATACATATCAGTCAGACGTAGAGATTTTGAGATTGTTCGCCGACTGGATCACAAAGCGGTACGTGTATTTTCTGTGTCCTATTCCCTTCCTTCACGTCAGTGGTATATTGCAAGATATCCAAACGGCGAGACGCTGAAGCTCACCGGAATCATGTACCTCCACCGAATCACGGACAACCGCATGTCTGGTTCTGCCATCAAGAATCTCCAGATGTTTGGCCGGCTCTGTGGCACTCTCCCTCTCCGCCGGGCCCGCCTCGTCACGACCATGTGGGACATCGCACAGGACCGCCCAGGACTCGCGGTCGCAGATGACAGGGAGAAACAGTTGATCGACGAATTCTGGCGGCCACTGATTGCGGAAGGTGCCGTTGCGAAACGGTTCGCCAACCAACCCGGGTCCGCCTTCGAGATCGTGGACGAACTCGTGGGGATGGAGGTCGCAAAGGAGGACCTTCTCCTCCAGGAAGAGCTTGTATGGCAGCAGAAGCGCCTGAATGAGACGGAGGCAGGCAAGGTTGTATATGGACGTTTCCAGAGGCTCTTTGCAGAACAGAAGAGAGCGCTGAAGGAGCTTGCGGATGAGGCGAAATCGCTGAACGATCCGGCGCTCGCCAGGAGCTTGCAGGAGGAATATGATCAAATAAATGCCTCGCTACAGAAGACGGTCGAGGAAATGAGGGAGATGAAGGTCTCGATCTCGAGACGTATTGCCTTGTCATTATTTAGAACCGAATCTCGGGGAGTAAGTTCCGCTTCTTGTTCTCTTTTGCTGACTTCTGGTTCACTGACGCGGCTCACAGAAAGCTGTCAAGCTTTGACTGCCAACCATTCCCAAATGAAAGAGGTGTGTTCCTAGAATGTTATACATATCTTTGCTACGCATTTGTATCCCAAACTCATCTATCTACTAATGTGATTTCTACATCATTGCTCGAGTCTTGCGAACGTTTGTTGCGTATCCACTTCAAAAAATACACTCAAAAGGTGCACGTGACGACAATTTATACCGAAACGTTCACGTTCAACGTTTAACGGCGGTGTCCATCACGACGGTGGGATCGCTCAGCGGGTCGTTTCAGCGTGTCTGGCTTTCATGTCTCACTTAGCAAACTGCTAAGGGAATCCATCAAGTTTCCTACAATTCCGATGGGGTCACGCACTGCCAGTCGATTCATTAAAGCTGAGCTTCAAGTATGCCAGCTGAGGATTATATGTCAAGAAACGTGCTAGAAAGACGCCCTGTCATCCTCTTCTCCTCACGGCCTCGTTTCGTGCCGCCATCATGAATAAATTCAAGGCAAAACCAAACGACTTGATTGTTGTGTGAGCACTCGAATCAAATTCGCCCATCCGGACCTGCTGAAGCATTTCTACGAGATAGTCTTTTGGGACCAACTGGTTCTGGGAAGACCAACGTCAGCATCGTCTTATCTTTGCGTGCTCATATTGACAAGGACTAGTTCATCAACACTCTCACCGGGAATGCTGAAAAGGCCAACGCATCTCAGCTCGGGTCTGCCACACAGGGTGTCACCCCATACACCGTTTCCTATCGCGGTGCTCGTCTCGTCTTGATCGACACACCCGGATTCGACAACACACTCAGGCCAGACCTGGAGATCTTGCAGCAGATTGCCAGCTGGCTCACAAAGAAGTACGTGCTATCGCATACACCGTCTGCCGTCCCCTCATACGTGTGGTGCATACAAGGTATCCGGACGGCAGGACCCTCCGATTGACTGGGGTAGTCTACCTCCACCGCATCACGGACAATCGCATGTCCAGTCCCGCCCGTAAGAACCTGCAGATATTCGGTCGCCTGTGCGGCAACGTCCCTCTGCGTCGCGCACGCCTCGTGACCACCATGTGGGACGGTGCACGTGGCCGCCACCTACAGAAATTGGAGGAAAGGGAGCAAGAACTCATGAATGAATTCTGGCAGCCACTGATCGAAGAAGGGGCCCGTACTCGGCGATTTGACAATAACCCCGGGTCTGCGATGCAAATTGTAGAAGAACTTGTAGGGATGGAGGATGAGAAAGCACCGCTTCACATACAAAAGGAGCTCGTTGAGGAGGGGAAGCGTTTGAATGAGACGGATGCAGGCAAGCTGGTGGATCCCGATTACCGAAAGCGTCTTGCGGAGCAGATGGAGTCGCTAAAGGAGCATATGAATGAGGCAAGACGGCAGAATGATCAAGCCCTTGCAAAGAGTTTGCAGGTACAGTATGATCAAATGAACGCCGTGTTACAGACGTTCGAGGACCCCAAACCGGCGAAGATCCCACTTGGTCGGCGTATATATTTGTGGGTGTTTGGAACGGAATCCCGTAGAGTAAGTCCCAGTCTGCTTTTCCGCCATGGATTCCCAATTACATGTTTTATAGGATCGTCGGGGTTGAAAGCTTGAAGCCTGACCGCCACGTTAGAATATATGACGCAAATTTTGCTATTCCACAGCGCACTTCCCTTCTGTACTCACATTATGTATACCTCTAGGCTTGGCTTATTGTACGCGCTATCCATCCCGTCCAGGTGAAGTTCTGGTATGGTCGCTGGGTGGTAGAGCAACGCGCTCTACGTGCCTGTGTTGTGTATGCTGCATGGCTAGCAAATGCCTACGCCATGCGCCTCGTGCACTCGGCTGTAAGGTGTACCCCCCGGTGAAGGGTTCCCACCCGCCGGAGGTTGGGAGCGACGCCAACGACGGCCATGGCAGAGAGAAGGGCTGTGATTAACCTTCCCTATGCGACAAGCACAAAGTACTAGAACCCCGTAGTGACTGTTTGTGTAGTTATGATTCCCTCACTACAGCTATATCAGTGAGTAGTGGGAATGAGCTGTGCCACGTTAGTACTGGCATTAATAGCTAGGCCCGTGGTTGTAACTTCAATGTAACATCATGGATGGAAGGCCACCAAACATAAATACCTTAATCGGGTAGCAACTATCTGTGCCCGTCTCGCTACAGGCCAGCTGCGTCGACTACGACTTCTCGACATTATCTTCCTGTCGCTGGGGGACGCGAGAAATTTTGGGATACAAGGAATTTGGTCGTGTCAAATTGGTTCTACCGAATTCATTCCGTGTCACGGACCCACCGGGGTTCAGCAGGCAGACGAGGTGGAAACGGCTCTAGCTTGCTCGAGGGTGTCGCGCATAGAATGAAAGCGAGCTACGGCAGAGTTTATCATTCTCGATGAAGCTTCAATCACAATTTATCTCCTTTTTATGTCTCTCCGCGATACAAGCCGCAATGATTTTGTGTTGATTTCATTGGTATCATCCCTTTAGACCTACCCCAGCGCAGGAATATTTCCCGGATCATTCCTGCAAGCTAAACACGTAATTGCAGGTGGATAGGATGAGAGCTTTCGGGGCCCATTTCTCACCAGGTTCCTGCGTAAGTATGTATGATCCACAGACACACACTTTCACAGGGTGGGTCTCAAACGTGTAAGTACTGCATTAGGTATCACTGACTCTTATGATGCCGGTGGCAGCACTCCTCGAGAAAGGATTCCCACCGAGCAATATTAGTTGATCAAGCCCAAGTTTCAATTGAAGCACGCTCGTCATGATCCCTTTCAGGAACCAGCTTCCAAGTATGTACTTATCCTGACTTTTTTCATGCCTGCTTCTTCGAGTTGCACGTTAGGCTGTGCAGGACAGCGGCTGGCTTGGCTGATCTGGTAGTGCATATTGTGGCGGATCCGTTTATCCATAGAGTCCTCGGGTTACTCGGAGGACCGCAAGAACAGTGTGAGACAATGCGTCGATAATGCGGTCGGCCACAACCTAATGAAGTTTGCGAGCGATTAAACATAACAATCATTATGGATTCATGATGCCAGGTGTCACCCTATCGTGCCCTGGCAATTGCGACGTCACCTGTTAATATAAGTAATGTGGTCTTGCGAACGCTCTCCAGGTAAGTACTTATCTCACTGAGTACAAACTTATCCTGACAAATGTCTTATCGTGAAACACCGCCCAAGAATGCATGTCCACAATATACTTGGATTCGGAGTCCAAGTTCAACCCAGCCGATCAGCATGAAAATTGTTACTACACCTGCGTATTTAGTGACTGAACACACAACTAATCCTCAGAGTTGAACCATCAAATTCAAGGTACCAGCACGGCGCTAGTGCGTCCGAGTCCGTCGCTCCAGGTCTGCCAGCGCGTGCATCAACCAGGCGATGTGGCAGATTCGGATACATAACTTTTCCACGGATTCAGTTCGGTAAGTACTGTCCTAAACTTCACGATCCATTAAAGCCGAACGCTGGACATGCATCACTAGGAACGTGTTCTGAAGACGCTCCAATAATCTCTCCTTCTTCACCAAGCCCCGTTTTTGTCGACAGCTCTGCCAATTGTACCATGAACGGGTTCAAGGCCTTGCCAGAAGACATTATCATTGCGTTCGCATTCCCACCAAGGCTATTTTATGCATTAAAGTAAATTTTCTTGCAGCGTTATGGGGCCGACTGGTTCTGGGAAGACTAACGCAAGTAAATTATCCCGACGTCGAACGCTTGTACTGAATACCATTAGTTCATCAACTCACTCACCGGGAAACCTGAAAAAGCCAAAGCGGCCCTTCTTGGGTCTGCGACCCAAAATGTCACACCATATACAATTTCACGTCATGGTTCTCGTGTTGTGTTGGTAGACACACCCGGATTCGACGATACCTTTCGACCAGACACTGAGATTTTGAGGAAGATTGCCGACTGGCTCACAAAGAAGTACGTGATACTCTGAGCCACATCTCACCGTCCCTCTAATATGTAGTGTATGAAAAGGTATCCAGATGGCGTTACCCTTCAACTCGCTGGGATCATATATCTCCACCGAATCACCGACAATCGTATATCTGGTCCTGTTTACAGGAATCTCAAAGTTTTTGGGAGGCTTTGCGGCAATATTCCTCTGCGTCGAGCACGTCTCGTGACGACAATGTGGGACGAAGGGCATGTCTCCTTAAAGGTCTTGGAGGGCAGGGAGAGCGAGCTCACTGACGAATTCTGGCGGCCACTCATAGACGAAGGCGCTTGTGCTCGGCGGTTTGAAAACACGGCCTCGTCGGCACTCCAAATTATAGATGAGATCATAGGCCTCGACAGCATCAGAGACGAGCTTCTCCTGCAGGAAGAGCTTGTAAAACAACAAAAGCGTCTTAACGAGACGGAGGCGGGGAAAGTTCTGTATTCACGGTTGCAGAAGCTGCTCGCGGAACAAAAGAACACGCTTATGGTCCTCGTAGACGAAGCGAGACAGCAAAATGATCCGGTTCTTGCCAAGAGTCTACAGGAGGAATGTGATCAAACAAACGCGTTGTTGCAGAAGACGTTCGAAGAATTAAAAGAAATGAAGGTGTCGTTTTCCAGACGTTTCCTCCTTTCGCTGCGATTTGGACGAAAATCCCGTGGAGTAAGTTTTCCATATTTTCTCGCGAAGGTTCGGATTAAATAGCCCGTGTCGCAGAAAGCAGTGAAGCTCGATGATGATCTGGAGCCCTCCTCTCCGTCTGGAACGAATCCCTTCAGGTTCCGCTAGCGACAGCTCGGCACAAAGGTGACAACTGTGTTTGGTTTGCAGAGTCACAAGGGAACTCCCATTGAGTTCCCATGAAGACCTCGTGCAACATTCTGGGATTTCCTGGAAGCTCATGAGCCTTGTATTTTCACCATAGGCGTCCTATGTAGGCTTTCAGTCATCGTGATGGAACGGGATGAAATGATATGTGTTAGCCCGATGTCGCATGCGGTAGATGCTGGTGTCCTGTTATTAACACACTGAGACGAAAGGACATTTCCATTCGCACGAATCCATCCCCATTGCCTCTAGAGGCTAAACAAACCTCTCAATGAACATCGGATTGAAATCTATGAAGCTCTTCGACCTGGGTATTCAGGACGTTATCTTTGTACGGGAAAACATAGTGATCTGGTCCATGCTGCAGCACCAAGTGCGCACGGGGCCGATATTAAGAACATCAAGGCTATAGTGTACAAACCAACATCCCTGTCGTCGTCCTAAGAACTACAATGCACGGTGGAATAGTTACATAACCAAAGTATATAGCCAGCCCTTTGGCTTCAGCCTTCGCATCAGATTAAATATTAATGGCTCCGTGGATTCACCAACTAACGAAGCGACTATCAGGTATGATAACGAGTGGATACGCGATTTCAGTTCACCTTCAGTCCCGTCCCCAGGTAATGTGGCGCATCCGCTTCCACCACGACAACTTCAATTGTTGCATCTGACTCAGCTTGTCGTCTATCTGCGCCCGCAGATCAGCGTACTCTGTCTGGAGCTCCTTCAGTATTTCGGGATCCCGGGCCGCCTTCTTCTCTTTTTCAATCCTGTGTAGAAGTTGTAGTTGTTTCTCAACCAGCGTCTCCAGCTGGGAGTACAGTTGCTGCCCAGCAGCTGTCTCTTTCAGCTCTTTTCTTAGATCAGCTATTTCTCGTTGGATCAGCAAACCTTGTGGCTCCTGTGCAACAATTTGTCGGATAAAACAGATTAATACGCCTCCCGGACGTTTGACTCACATTCAAGCCCATGGCACTTGGAGATGTGAGGTCAGACGCTTCAACATAAACGACTTTTGTCACGTACGACACTAGGACATTGTTTTCCTTTGCGTCTCTTGCATTGGTGTCGTCGTTTTTTGTACCTGAGGATAATCCTTGGTCACCGCCGAGGAGTGGGTGGGACGCGGCCGCCGTTGCCCCACTGGCGCCCTCGCTTTTGAATGGACCTTGGTCACTACCGACGGGCGGATGAGGTGTCGGTGTGACCACATTGCTGCTGTTATTTGCGGGTGATCCTTGACTATCACCGAAGGGCAGGTGAGGTGTCGCTGATGTTACCGCATTGTTGCCATTTTCTATGTCTGTGGGTGGTCCTTGATCACTAACAGCGGGCGGACGAGACACCCTTGGTGTTGTCGTGTTGGTGTCGTTGCTGCACATGAGGTCAGGGGTTTCAACAGAAGAGACATGTACCACGTACGATCTCACCGCATCGGTAGTCTGAATGAGTCCTTGGCTGGTATCAGCTGACTTCCCCACACCTAGGGATGAATCTTGATGGCTGAGGGACGGATGAGACGGCGCCGCGGTTGCCATACCAGCGTCTTCATATTTCATATCTGGAGATCGATATCCTTGATCGCCACCGACTGGCAAATGAGGTGCTGCCGGAGCTACTCCACCATTATCGTTCATTTTCATGCCTGGGGATGATCCTTGTTTGCCACCAACGAGAGAATAGGATGCCGCCGTTGTCGCCGCATTGACGTTGCGGTTTTTCGATTCAGGGAATGATCCTTGTTCGCCACCGACATATGACAGAGATGTTGATGTTCGTCTAGGGGTAACGTCATCTCTGTGGTGTGTTCAGCAGATATGAAGGTACCCACGCTCTTCCGTAGGAGGCAGCAGTTCGATTTGAACTGTCAGAAGAAACCTATTGGAAAAACGGTTGATGTCCGAAGAGGGGTAAATGATGGAAGTGTTACTATTTCTTGAACAAGTTTCTTCGGAGAGTCATCATCACTCCTGCAACGGGCTACCCGCGCTCCCTGGGTGATCATCACTTTCCAATACTCTGACATGAGCTCCTCCAATCTCCTCTCCCCGACGAGTTTGTCGACTTCGTCCCACATTGTCGTGGTGAGATACACCTTGTCCAGTACATCCTTTCCACACAGCTTCCGGAATACTCGGAGGTTTTTCAGCGACGAACCTGCTACACGGTTGTCCGTTATCCGATGGAGATACAAAATTCCGGAGAGCAGTTTTCTCTTGTTGTAACTGCGGGGACAAGAACAAACCCGGACTCAGAAACGATGGACGAACTAATAAACATCCCGTATTACCTTGAAACGAGCCATTTAGATATCATGTCTAAGATATCAAGGTCAGACTTGAACGTGTCGTCGAAGCCCGGGGTGTCCACCAGCACAACGTATCGTTCGCTCTCTGGATCCCAAAATTTAACCGCACTGACTTGATCGGTATGCGATTTCAATCGATGGCCTATAGCAGAAACGTCGCGTCCACTCGCGGCACACACGAACTGGCGGGGATGTGAATGAACAAACAGCACCACTTGGAATTCATCTTACTGTGCTCTTTCCGGAGCCTGTAGGACCCATGATCCTTTAGACGTCGAGTTAGAAATTTACTGGTGAGACGTTAACCACCTACGCTATCACGATATCATCGGCCTCAAGATCCTTTGTATCCACCATCTCAGGGCCTTCGGCGGCGCGAAGGGAATCCCGCCTAGACGGCTGAGTTCGTAGATCACCTGCATGGGGCTGTTTCAGGTTCGTAGAGGATCCAGTTGCAGACTGCAGATGAAACGGTGCTCCTCCGTCACCCCATCTCCAAGGTCTGGTCGAGAGAATCTGCTGAAGCTTGAGTAGACCCACAGTTGTCAAGGAAAGTGAAGATGCAAGACGATACCAACCTTCCTGGACATCCCTGATGCCAATGAGTGCGCCGACTAGAAGACGAAAAATGGACCAATCGATGTGTATTGAAGAAAAACGCGGAGACAGACGTCCGCAGGCGCTAGCTAACAAGGGAGGAGCGGAGTGAGTCCGAGAAAGGAGAAGGAGAGGCAGGAGTATGAACACTGGAGTCACGGATTCCCTGCCCACGTACCTTATGGGTTGACAGTGCCCCCACGAATCTTGAAGAGATTTTTGGAGATTGAGGTGGTGCAGGAGTGGATGAACGATCTCGGATTCTCAATATCGAGGTAAAAGCGCCGAGAGGCGTGGCAAGGTTGAAGGCGAACACGAGGCCGCTTCATGGACGAGGCTGTTGCGTTCATGTAGGAAAAACAAACACGATGCGGCTGGATCGTGTCCCTTATGAGAAGAACGTGTCCCTCTCCGTGTCCTCAACCTGCAGAAACAGTGGTTCGGCATTTCCCCTGTGGCACATCGTCATGATAATCAGAGCCGTCACAGGTAAACTCAACGAGATTAGTGCCAATTGGTAGCGACCAAGGTACTCTTTTTCATACTTCTCTCCACTGCCCAACCTTCCATTCCTTGAAAAGTAGATACGGACTTCGTTGAGAATTCAACGAAATGGGGTGGAATTGGTTCAAGACCGTACTTGGTTCAACTTTCCAATTGAATGAAGACGATATTGCAGTATTGTCTGTATTCTGAAAACCATCTGATAGACTTCGTACTGACTTGCGATCTGTTATCCAGTGTGGTTGGCCCCACTGGAAGCGGAAAGAGCACGGTATGGCCTCCTCCTTCTTCTCGTTATTGAGCTTCAATGTGCTGGCAGTTCGTGTCCGCAGTAACACAAGCTAGCGGTCTCGTTGTTGTTGGACAAAGCCTTAAGCCCACTACGAGGAAGGTTCAGGCGGTTAGGTGCCAGCTGACGGGAGAAGCGCGGGAAGCTTTGAAGGCCAAAGAAACATTCAACAACATCGTCTTCATAGACACGCCCTCCTTTCTCGCCGACGATAACAGTAACAAAGCGGAGAAGGAGACGATTTCTTGGTTGAAAGATTCGAAGTAACTCCCTCTTTGCTCATTGGATGTGACAAGAACCAATATTCTATTTATTCAGTTCCAGGTCTACCTGTGTCGGAACGATTTACATGCACAGGATTGAAGAGGATCCGGAAACGCAAATCCAATTTCGTGTCCAGACTCAACTGGATACATTCGCCCGCACTTTTCCGCCGGGCTTAGGTACTTGCGCTTTTTCCCAACCATTGCGTTGCGTCTTTAGCTATGTGGACAACATCGACCAGTCAAAAATCGATGACCATCAGGCAAAGTTCGAGAAGCAACTCTGCGACCTGCAACCCAAGGCCATTCATGGGTCGATTTGGGTCACGTGGAAAACTTCTACCCATCCCGACCTTTTCGTCAAGGGCGACCCTAGCACGGCTTGGGACGCTGTAAAGCAACTTATTTCTTCCCACCATATTAACGAGCAAGATAACAAGTCTGGATAGCACATCTACAAGTGCGTGGTGCGTGGAGTCGCCTCCAGCAGCAGCACTGCGGGGTCATGGAATGGTAGCATAGGTGACTACGCCGCAGTAATTATCAACCGTGTTAGTACCAGTTGGGACCTGGGAACAGAAACGTACGCTAGGTGACTTGAGAAGACGAATGTACTGTATCCATGGACCGCCGTGATGGGGCACGCTGCATGTAAAAGTTAACCGCATTGGCTTGTATATGGAGGAACGAGTTGGCGGTCCATGCTATCGTTCTCGGGTATCGCAGATTGATCTAAAGTATGTACACTGAGTTTAGAATTCGGGGTGTGTCTCACTCAGATCGGCGGCACGCCGTCGATTATCAAATCGATCACCGCAAGGCATAGCCCTCGGAGCCCTGCGGCCGATGTTGTGCTCGAGTCCAACTGATCCTTTCGACACAGCAACCTCTAATAGGTAAATGAGGATATCGCACTCGCTCGACGGTGTCCCACTGACTCCAGATCATTATACTGGTAGGATGCTTGTCACGCTTGAACTCTATATACGAACTACTACATCATTTTCCTCCAGGCTCCAGCCAACTGTGCGAATGGTCTCCCTGAAGTTTCTGGCTGATTTGTGGAACAAAATCAAGCGGGATTCATCCGCTCTCACTGTGGATATATCTGAGGATGACATCGTAATATTGTACGTGGAAAAGTCGTCGCGATCGCCTTCCGTCCCAGACGGTGAACTGTTCAACAGCGTCGTAGGCCCCACAGGATCCGGCAAAAGCTGGGTACGTGCATAGGGTGCCTCGTTCGCACATGCATTTCCATCTCACTCCCGTCCCAGTTCGCCAGGGAGGCAACAAGAAGCGATGTGGTCAAAGTCAGCAAACACCAGCATCCCTTCACTGGAAAATTGCAGGCGATTCGATGCGAGCTTACTGAGGAAGCGAGGAGGGACCCGGCTTTGGAAGGAGTAAAGAACATCGTATTCGTCGACACGCCTTCTTTTCTCACTGGGTACGACCTCCCTGATGCACTAGGCGAGTTCGAACGGTGGTTCGATAGAATAACGTATGTGTCGTCCTTTTCTGTGCTGGAAGGCAATGTTGATACTTTGCTAGATATAACCCCCGCCATGTCAGCATAATTTACATGCATCGAATCGAAACAGATCCTGCGCTCGAGCCTATCGCGGACCACCTCCGGGAACTCTCCAAAGTGCTTCTCAAAACCCATCTGCCGCAGGAGCTCCTCGTCGTCAAAAGCTATGACAGCGAATCGGCTACCATTGCCGAGGATAGAATCACCCAGCGCGCGGCTGATCTTCGTGAGCAAGTGGAGGTACTACGTCATTCTACGGGGAAGTGGAAGCTCTCGATGCACCAAGAGTATTTCCGGGGGAAACCTGAAGAGGCCTGGAGAGCTGTAGAAGTACTTCTCAGAACTGATGACGAACACTTGTGAAACTTCGTCGCCAATCACGGTCTCGTTCATACTAGTATTTGAGTGATTAAATTTCGTGGAGTACATATTACGATAAGTGCTCAATACGCAAGTTATCATGGAACAACATCAAGAATGGCTCGAGTGGACCAGCACCGACAGACGGGGTTACGAGGGTGTACATAATCTGGAGTGAGAGTCGAGGGCCCGGTGATGACCCCCAGCTTCTGGGCGATCAAATGAACCACCCTCGAATCGCTTGGAGGTGAGGGTCATGAGAGCAGATTGAAATAATCACAAAGATCGGCTCGTGGAAGGCTGACCGCATTCCCGTGCTTCTTCATGATTGGTAAATCTCCCGCATTCGCATTCCCGCTGACACGAAAGCTTCAGAAGTATTCCACTGATTCCGGTAAATGAGCATACCAATGCTTCCCGAGTATCACGTAGCTTCGTGAGTTGATCCTCAAGGCGGGCGACAGCTTCAAGATTGTCCATGGCGATCCTAACCTGACCAGTGCCATCAGTAAGAATACACTGCACTGATAAACACATTCATACCTCAAGTTTATCGTAGATGGCCCTGATTGCGGTGGTACACGCCGATATTACCTGAATATCTGCGTCGTGCAGTAAAAACCGGGAAACAGTACCTCTCGCCGAAATCTTCTTCACTACACTTTGAAGGTTCTTGAGTTCCCTGAACTATCATGAGTGTGCGTCGCTCGGGAAACCACGATTTGGAACCCACTTTTTAAAGGAGTTCAAGGTTTTCTTCATATCTCTGGACACTCTGGATCCCGTGGCAATCTCCTCGAGAAGGCATCCGGAATATTCCACTACTTCACCGATCGTGTGGTGGGTGCCCCCCATTTCCTTGAAATGTTTGAGGGCGCGGTAAATAGTGATTAGTGGAGGACTCACCTCGATCATTTGGGCTGTCTGCAAGACTGTTCCGATTGCTCCTCTGAGCGTGGGAATAGATGCTATGTCCGCCATCTGCTGGGCAAGCTTGAGACCTTGAATCATCGCCACGAGTGTTTCCCGACGGCCATGAGCACTGCAAGTCGAAGAAGTGCTTGTGGGACTGAATGGACTAGGGGGTGTGTGATAGGAGGAATTACTCGAGGTGGTCGCCGAGAGCATGGACCAGCCAGATCCTGATCCAAGTGTGGAGGTGCTACCAGCGCGCCGTGGATAACCTCCAGAGAAAATCCTTGCTCGTGGCCTGCGAGCCCCACTACGTATCTTCCCCCAGACCCTTTTCAACTCTTCTGTAAGGAAGCGAAACAATGTTTTTGCCGCAGCAGTCTCCGGAAGTTGTTTATGGTGATCGACCATTTCCCGCTGAATCTCTAAAGGTTCGCGTGTTTGGCGAGAGCCGCCCAAGTTTAGGTGACTGAGAATTCCCCAAGCTGACGCGTGCGTGTCCCGGAAACGACAAGTGCGCGAGCCGAGACGTATCATATGCCTCCAGTAGTCCGAACGTAGTTCTTCTTCCCTCCTAGAACCAACCAATTCGTCTTCCAAATCCCACATCGTAGTAACAAGGATAATGTTCTTCAAGTTGTCGTCGCCACACAAATCCTTGAAAACGGCCAAATTTTTCAAAGGTGTCCCTTGCATTCTATTGTCTGAGATGCGATGGAGGTAAAGAATACCAGCGAGCTTGATATTTTTCCGGTATCTATGAACAAAATCAGGAAACAAACAAAGTTTGAACGTCAACCCACGTTTCTTTCAACCAATTGGCTATCATCTTCAGAATCTGAGCGTCTGAGAGGATTGTGTCGTTGAATCCGGGAGTATCTACCAAGACGATGTTCCGACGGCCATCAGGATGCGGGCAGCGGACAGGTACCACAGTTCGTGTCTTGGACGTCAACTTATGACCGACCGCGGCCTCAGTCCTTCCTGGGCCAGCTGCACGGTTCACAAACTATGAATGGTTCGGCTCGCGGGAGTACATGGTGACGTAGAGAGCGACCCACCGAACTCTTGCCGACACCTGTAGGGCCCATCACCCTAACGAGCGAACAATATCAAGCAACATAGAGTACAACTTTAGGAAAACATACGCGATTATTATGTCATCTTCGTCGAAAGGAATGGCATGACCAGCAGAGGGATCTAGAACGTTGTTTCCCGGGAGGTTCATAGAAAGCAGGCGATTCGAGGACGCAGCGTCGGGTGTTGGAAGTGGGGTGGAAGGAATGTCTATAGTAAGACGGGGGTTATCACGGGATCTAAAAGACGGGCCCACTGTGGCTGCGGGGGTGATTGGGTCCTCCAATCTGTGGGTCGAGTGCCAAGCAGAAATCATCTTATAAGACTCGGATAGAACCAAATGACGAGAGATGCGGGTATGGGATGCAGGATGACGATGGCTTCACTGCGGTCTGTGGAGGAAAAGCCACACCATCCCAAGCGCTGAGGTACCATCTTGGAATCTCAGTGTCTAGCGCTTCTCAATGCTCCAGCTTGCACACATACGTCTGACATGTTTGATATGAACGATCAACATGGCTCATTAATGCCCACCAGGCCGAATAGCGTCATCCCCTTCAAGCGGGTTTCTTGGTTTACAGAAGAGTACGCCTAGCGGGCGTAGGCCATGAATGTCTGCGGTGAGGTTATGGACCCTCGAGTAGCCGTGCACTGCCACGTATACCCACGCCAGTGCGGCACGCAGAACAGAGCTGTGTTTGATATCTATTTCTTAGTCCGATACCAACGTAAACGTCGGGGACAGTTGTGCCAGGAGGACAAGCACATCACCTTGAGGTCAACTCATGTCTGTGTCTTCACTGAACTCTATCACCTCGAGTCAATCCTGCCACATCATACGACATGCTCCTCGTGTATTCTGCGCATCGGTGCTTGTTGTGCGTTTCAATTTGCATATTACAATTTTGACGGACTGCGTCATCCTGATCTTTAGACTGGTTGTTGCTCTAGGAGTGCGGAAATTGCTACCCTTTGTAGGCTTGATGTGTTCTATGGGCTGTACGGTTCGCGATCGCTCTCCAGGGTGTGTCTCACATCGTGGCCCTTCCAACGTACGTGGGTAATCGATTTCTTCCAGATCGTTATCAACGGCCAACCTTTTTTTCAAATCGGGGATTGTTTGAACACGTTGGAGTGACAGTGGGGCTTGGAGAACACTCCTATTGATCATGGGCTGCCGCATGCCAAACAAGCCTTAGATTGGCGTAGTCAAGGCCGCCTGCCGTCGGAAACGGGCGGGTCTGGAATACCAGTGTATTGCAAAGGAAGCGTGGCAACAGGCGGACAGAATGTATGAAGATGCCTCGATTATGAAGGTCTAGGAGACGAACCCAACGACTTCCTTCTCTACTCAACAACATCCACTGTTCGATAACTCTGTCAACTATGAATAGGTTCAAGCCAGACTCATTCAAGCCAGACACAAAGGACTTGATCTTTGTGTGGGTGGTCCTACCAAGTCTATCGCCAACTCACTGACGGACTTCTGTTGTACAGCATTATGGGTCCAACCGGATCCGGGAGGACCAACGTGAGTGAATTGTACAGTCGGAGGCAACCTGTCGTATTGAGAATGATCAAGTTTATCAACACGCTCACAGGGAACACTGAGAAGGCCAAAGCAGCTCATCTTGCGTCTGCGACCCAGAGCGTCACCCCGCACATTATGTCGTATCATGGTCTCCGTCTCGTATTGGTCGACACACCAGGATTCGACGATACGCATAGATCAGATAAGGAGATTTTACGGCTTACCGCTGACTGGCTCACAAAGAAGTACGTGATGGCGCAATTCGCATCTGGCGTTCCTCATGCTAGTTGAATACACAAGGTACCCAGACGGCGACACCCTCAGACTCACCGGCGTGGTATATCTCCATCGAATCACCGACAATCGTATGTCCGGTTCCGCTTACAAGAATCTCCAGATGTTCGGCCGGCTCTGTGGAAATATGCCCCTACGTCGAGCAAGACTCGTGACGACTATGTGGGACATCGCCGCGAAGCGCCCAGGGCTCTCTGTGGCAGAGGGGAGGGAGAGAGAACTCATTGCCGAGTTCTGGGGTCCACTGATTAATGGAGGTGCCCGATCTAAACGATTCGATAACCAATCCGCATCTGCCCTTCAGATCATAGATGAACTTATAGGGATGGAAGGCGCAAAAGATGTGCTTCTCCTCCAGGAAGAACTCGTCGAGCAGCAGAAGCGTCTAAACGAGACAGAGGCAGGCAAGGTTCTACATTCCCGTTTCCAGAAGCTTCTCGCGGAGCAAAGGAAAACACTGAAGGAGCTCGCGGACGAGGCAAGCACGCAGAATGATCCGACACTTGCTCGGAGTTTGCAGGAGGAATACGAGCAATTAAATAGGATGTTGGAGAAGACGTTTGAGGAGATGAAGGCGATGAAGATCCCCTTGTGGAGGCGCATTTACCTGTGGGTGTTTGGGAAATCGGGTCGCGGTGTATGTTCCTCTCATTTTCTGCCCTGGATCTTTGACCGAATTATGCGCTTTACAGAAAGCCATCGAAATTTGATTAGTCGCTTTCCTAGTCACCTTGCATCGCATTGGCGATCCCATGGCAGCCTGCATTTGGCACGGTAATCAAAGTCACTCGTAGCGCGAGAGCCTTCGACTTATGCTACATAGTATTTACTTGTAGTCTGTAGCCTTGCCCTTTTACCAGCGTGCCAGACACACATATTGGTCACTATTTATTCATTTGCACCATCAGCTGCGCAACTCTCCTCCCCAGTAAGATATGTAGTGAGCCCAAGTGCTGCCCTACCCATATGCACCACATGCCAAGACGGCGTTCTGCGCACATCACAACACTTCGAGCTGTTGCTCGTCAAGAAACTACACCCGCGAGTCAGTATGATATTCGTGTGTGCTATAATTCAATTATCTTGCGGTCATTTCACGTGTACTGAAATATACGCCATAGCGTTATAGGCCGACGGGATCTGGAAAGACAAATGTGAGTACGAACCGGGCCCATGGAGTCCTGAGCCCACACACTGACACATGATGACGCACATACCTATTACCCAACGACTGCGACGAGGCAAGGGAGCACAATGGCGCACCATCGCCACCGCCGAGGAGGGTGACGCAGCGGCGCGCTGATCAGCACTACCGTGAGGACGGCGAGGAGGCATAACGGCCGACCACCACACAACGAATGCGCTGGAGATTCAGTGCCCTATACTACCACAGCTGCGACGGCGGCAGATGTGAAACGACAGTGCCTACCACCGAAAATACGGCGTGGAGGGTGATGGAACCTCAACGGTGTACGCACCACCAAGATTACAACGACAGCGGGTGCGAAATGGCTGTACACGCGCGAGGTGGCGTATCTACGTCCACATCGAAGTGCGATGGTGCGTGACCGGCGCAGCATCATCATGACCATCCCATCACAGTTACGCGGTACATAGTCGGGGGCCTGGCCTCCCGAAGGGAGGGCAGGGCTGAGAATGTGTGCGAGAGAGAGTACTCGGGCGGTCCATCCACTTGCCCGTCCGTCGGGCACCCCTCTCCGAGGATCAGGGTCGGGCGAGAGAGCAAAGGCTACTGTCTACAGTACGAGCAGAGGTGGGTAAAGGAGAACGGGATCGGGTGCAGTTTCGAGCCTGCGAAAGCTCTCATCAGGGGGCTACCGCTACCGCTACTGTTTCCCATCCGAGGCCGTTTAGGGTCGTCAGCTACCAGTCTTAAGCCCTGCCAAGGGAGTAGGCCATAGGGTACGACCCTTGGTAGACTGGTTGCGAAATGGGGAATAGCGGGTGAGGGGAGGGAGTCTTCCATCCCAGCGCGAACGCCTGATAAGCATCACTCACGGGCTACTGGACCAGAGGGAGACCTTTCGGTCATCCATCGGGAATTTGATCGCTACCATGCGGTACCCAAAGCGGTACATACCGATTCGGGGCCGTCTCTCGCCTTCCGCCGAGGGAATCGATAAGCGACACAGTGGTGCGTGATGAGGAGCCTGGAGGGCTGCGGTGCAGTGCAAGTGGTGGGCGTCGGGCAGGAACATTCACAGACGGGAGGAAAGGACGCGGGATTGGCACAGGAGGTGCAAATGGACACCCTGGGAGGTACGAATGAGGGAATGCATTGATGTGACCTCCAAGAGTTCATTCCAAAGTTGTTCCAAAGAGAGAATTTCCCGTGGGTACCGATGCCCTACACAGCCACAAAAAAGTTGTAGACCGGCAATTCCCTTCTCTACTTAATAGCCGTTCACTACACGCCTGAAGTAAGTTGATGTGCGGTAAACGTTTAGAGTGCCTTATGTCTTGGTGACATTAGTGTTTTACACACCCAACGTTTTCCGTCGTTCGCTCGTGCGAGGTATTGGAAAATGCTATGGGAACGTGCCCACTCAAATGTAATTCAATTGCTATGATACATGTACTCTAATGGTCGACTGTGCTGTA